>JABFYK010058406.1:0-18616 GCA_018849495.1 Termitomyces sp. T123_Mx157 | reverse complement strand
AACAAAGGGAGTGCTATGAACATGAGGGGATGCTCCATACTTACCATAACCTAAAGTTTTTTATCTTTTGATAAAGGCAAAATTAATATGGATATCGAATGACCGAATCAGGCATTGAGTGACAGAAATGGCTTCGAAGATAAGACGCCGGAAATTTTTCACTACTCAAGCATAAAAACAGAGTCACATCGGCAAGACGGCAGGTTCTTATACTTGGCCAAATATGGCCTCCTAGACACATTTTGCCAACGATAGAACCTACCGTTCTGCTGATGCGGATGCTGTTCTGCACCTTTTCGCCGAGGCGCGTCATATTTTCCATCATTTGAATCCTGGGGTACTCACCGGTCAGAGTACGAACATGACGGCGGCGAGGGTCTACGGGCCTGCCGATAGACTTGGGGTCGATGATGGAGGTCATGGTGAGGGGGAAAAGAAGGGAAGCTCTTGTTATTTGCGGAGGATGATTGGTTTTATAGGATCCCCGAAGACGTCATTGTTACCTGCGCAAATCAAAATTCGAAACGCGTCCCGCCACCGCGTGTGCATCGTTGCAAGATCTCCATTCATCGCTAAACCATCGAATGTCTCACTTCTATTCATCTGATTCAATAGAAAGGATGTTGGGCACCAAGAACTAATCCTGCGTTGTGCACCGATATACTAGGAAATCCCCCAAGTGCCGTCTTTATGCGCTACCTTCATGGGCAATGCACACATCTTAGGTACACTTCATGCCTTGGCACACATGTAACATGTCAGCAGCAGTATATCCTAAGATTTATTTGACAGCGTAATCTTGTTAATTTGTGTGCCGAGGTGTTGAACTTCATCCCCGGGGTGGGGCCATGACCAACACAACAAGCCTGAACAAGCCTGGATCACGGGAGAAACGATATCAGCGCATACCTATATTATTGATCATCATCAATGAAATCAGAGGAAGTAATTAACATTCTCACCTCCCATTTACTCTCCATTTCTCATTACTGCTATCCAGCCTTTCTGCTACCTCCTTGTCCACACCAACAACCACATCCGCCTTGTTCGTTCTCAGACTTAATAGAGGGAACGAACCAGCAAGCGGACCTAAGCGCCGCATCAATCAGTGATTGAAGGGAAGACAAGTAACTCACCAATAGCTGCTTCAAATGGCGTCCAGGTTGGCCATCGGACATCGCCGACAAGCCTAGAGGCAGCCAAAGTGTTCATTCCTATATGATTGTTGAAATGAGAATACCCACTTTCGGTAGCTAACAAAGGAAGTTAGCGATGAAAGAATCTCGCTTTCATAAGTGGCCAACTTACTTGAGATCGCCCTTATTTCATAGCAGTCAGTCAAGCTCTCGTGAATAAGGAGAAAGAACACCTTGAAAATAACTAGATCGCTCTTCTTCAGACTCTCAAATAACTCGGGCGCGTGAAATTCCATGCTCCAATAAGGCCAAGGTGACGTCCAGAACTCTGCAGCGGGCGCATGACTCCCAAGTGGAGTATCGGATGGAACCGATAGATTAAATGTACCTTGCTCGACATATTGCTTCCAGCGGGTGACCATGTGTGTGATATGCTCTAAAGGAGGAGTCGAAGCATCCCCAACGGGCGTGGGGAAGAAGGATGGATCCAGTAGAGAAGTGAATACATGCCGAAAGTCAGGTGGAGTGACGTCGGAGACAAACCAAGGAATGAGTTTGGGACTTGAGTAAAGATGTATCAAGAAGGTAAGAGAAATAGGAAGGTTTCCATGACTGACTGGAAATATACTGTCGAAACGTATGGTGTATGAGTGACCAAGAAATCCGCAAAAACGAGGTCTGTAAACAACTGAATAGTAGATTAGGTGAATAGAGGTGGGAAGGTTATGGATGACTTACTTCAAACCCAGCTACATGGATGATTGATAAGTCAATATGAACTCGCATCACTTCAACGAAAAGAAACAAAAACTTACAATTGTCGAGAACAAAATCAACGCGACCAGCTTCCAAAGATGATAAATATCGCCACAATTGTTCTTGGTCATCTTTCAGTATGAAATGCTGTCTCGCGACTTGGGCGTCTTTTCCTACAGCTTGTAAATGTTCGATGTCAATGGCTGACATGTGGGTAAGAAGTGATAGATCCTGTTTTCATATATATGTTATCTCGTCACCAGAACACCAGTAGCCTCATCTCGCAACTTACAGTGGCGTTACCCCTTAGAAAAAACAGTGAACCTTGAAACCATTGCATCATGAAAGCAATACTTACCAGAGGCACATTTGGAGCATTTCGCGGAAGAGGAACCCAAGCTTCTCCTTATCTAAAGCACCTTTTTCGAATTCTAGCTCATGCATACTCGCAGCAATCTCTATATGAAAATATTACAGCAGACATAATGCATCGCAATAAGAAACGCACGCCTAATAGATGTCCCCGACTGTGAAAACGTAGACATTTTCTGGGACAGGAAAGGATCAAAAGTATTCCAGTAGGTAGTAATGCTACAGTAGGCGCGTATAAGACGATAGCTTGCGCTTGCTTCAGTGACAAAAATTGCAGAACCTGATCTCAGAGCTCACAAATAACATCTATGCGATGTAAAAATGACGCTTAAAACTTCATGCAATATGTAACTCACTCTGCATATAACCAGGGAGCAGTGAACCAGGTGTTTTTATTGAGTCCGGCCAGACGATCCAGTTCTCGATTATAAACCTCTACCCCGGGCTCGCCGTCATCTGGAATAGGCCTAAAATAAATGGTAAAACATCAGTGGAAACAATCGAGATGAGTACTCACTCCAGTGGATGATCTCGTCCCATCTGGTATTTAAGCTTGCTGAGCTTCTCAATAATGACCTTGCCTTCTTCGATCTTCCCTTCAAATGTGATTTGATCTGCTCGGTCCTTCTGCGACTCCAACGAAAAAGTATGGCAGTCTCTATATAACCGATCTATTACACCAGTGATGATGATAGGCCACCGTTTGACCACCGTGACATATCTTGAAAAGTTTCTCAGGATCTACTAACCATGATCATCTCATGTCTAAACGACGTACGAGAAACTGATAGAGATTCTTGTCAGGACACATCTAGAATTCAGCTCTCACACGTACCCGGATTTGTCGGTAGGGTCATATGGAGGGTATGGGGAAGTAAAGAGATTCGTCATGACTGGAAGCTTGATTCCAATGATTTCATAATCGATATTAATCGATCCCTTAGTCACGAGGGACGCGATTGTTCCAAGGACCCTCGTTTCTCCCCTTGACTTGGATATTGACTTGGATATTGGCTTGGATATTCATCCAGTTCGAACGCCGTATATGTCAAACCAAAATGACGGGTCTGCAGAAGTTCGGAGAAGACCTGATGCACTCGTCACCCTTCGCACCCATCCCAAATCCGCTCTGAGTACGGAATTACAACGCGTGTCTCATCTCTTTCAGGGCACCTCTTCAATATCGGAACCCGAATTTGTCATCAACTGTAAAAGCGTGATGAATCTGCTGCATTATTCCCGTTCAGAGGCGGTGAAGGCTCATAATCTGGCACTGGTATGTCGTGTCTGAATTCCATTTCTCAGCCCTTTGAATGATTTTCATGCAGCTCGTAGAAGTAATTGAGGTGAGGACTTTGGGTTTTGTTGGTGTCACCGAGTTTACAAAAGTGGTCCAGAACGCGATTTTCACTTTTGTACTTCGTATCCTGCCGTTGGTGTTTCGAGAACTTATCGCGCCGACATCCCTCCTTCATCCTATCAGCCCGCCAATGATACTTTCTCTCTTAGAAGTTGTCGATGAGCATGTCAGTCAGTATGGTGATTATATGTTGCAGCGTAGGTCACCTCCGATAATGTAGCAACGACTACGCATGAATAACCTTTTCAGTTCGGATGGCTGCTGCCCGTCTTTTGTTACAAGACAACGAGGACGTAGCGTTGGCATTATCAATGTGTCGAATGCTTCCTAGAATTCAACCAAATACCAGGTGGCAGCCCATGATGAACCCTATTAAGGCCAATCCCGTCTCGAACCTCCACGGCTCCATCTCTCTACCAGAGATCCGTGCTCCTGTACTCCCCGAGTCGCCGGTAATGTCACAAGGCGGCACTTCACTATTTGGGTCCCCGATTCCTAGCCTCTCATCGCTCTTGAACTGTACTACTTCCTCGTCTGCCTCTTTGCCCAGAATATACCATCAATATGATCCAAATCACGCAAATATCATCACAGAGTCTGTTTCACAACCCACTTTGCCTGTGGCTGCTGGCCGTTCTCTGGTTCACTCTTTAAGCGCGCCGAATCTACAGATCCCTCTCAGCAAACCTGCGTCTGCTATCATTACTCCCATCGCGTCTGAAGGGGTCCTCCTCGAATCGGACTCTCTAGCCAAAGAAATCTTGTTTCCTTCAGCACATCTTAGTTCTGACCGAAGCGCCGATGATCAGCAAACTATTGCTCAAGATAACAAGAATGTTCTGCCTGATATTCATGTTGAGCTAGCTCTTGCAGAAGACCTCATCTCACCCTCAAGCGACGGTACTCCTTTCCCGCCAATGTCACCCTTTACCTCTCAGGATGACCTTACGAAGTTGATTGCCTGTCCCGACGTTGGCGAAGAGCCTCCTTCGCCATCTCTCTTCAATCCCAACCCAGACGCTGACTTTTCTCTCTCGATTGGACCTCCTCCCGAAGTTGATCTCTCTGCTTCTAGACCTAGTTCTGAACATATACCTCTTTCGCCTCTGTCCAACCAGGTGTCATCTCCTCGAAGGCTCATTGTTCAAGAGGACAACGATGTCTTCCGTAACACTTTTGAAATCGAAGTCCAGAAACGGCCTCTGTCTCCTTACAACAAACGCCTACGAAGCGCATCAAATACCCCTCAGCCAACAATGAGACGTGCTGAGCCAAGTAAGCGAGCTGTCTCAACCTCTGCTCGCAAAGCACAACTAGATCCTGATTTGGCCGCTCTGACACTTCCACCACCTCCAAACCCTAAAGCCGTTGTCCCGACAATCGCTCCACGTAGGACGACACGCGCGAAGAGGCCTCAAACTCCATCTTTAACAAGACGGAACAACCCGATAGTGATTGACGATGACGATGAACCAGCTCATCCAAGGCAACGAACTAGGAGCGCATCGGTGAATAAGGAGAATGATTAGAAGAGCATTGTATATATATCTTATCCAGCAGCATGATTGTGTGCATTCTGTCTTTATTCGTTCCATCATACAGTAATACTTAGTGGTATTTGAAACAGAAAATTCTAGTGAGGTCCTGTCGTTACTGTCTGTATTGGCAATTAAGCACTTTGCGCTTTTGCAAGGTATTCTTCATATTGTGCAGGTGTGAAGGTTTTCTGAGATATGGATGGTAAGAAGAGATACAAATGACGCTGGATTGGTCGAAACCTGGGAAAATGCATGCATCTGAGAAATTTCTTCCTTCAAGAGTTCATTGACTGTAGCCCTCGAACGTGAGTAGACTTGCATGAGGAAGGACAATGTACATACTCATGCGATGTTTCTTCAAGGTCGACAGCCCTTCGAAAGCCTGGAAATTTGCTTACTTCCATCTGATGTACTGATTAGGTGCACTAGCCCACCTCGCTGACAATTGTCACCGCGTAGTTTTCCCCACAGCCACTAGACTGATCTTGAATCTCAAGATATGTCACCGGAAAGGCTTTTCGTATCGAAGCTTCTAGGTCTGCAGTATTAACGGGCATCGCGAGGGCCTCGACGGCAGTGATCAAAATATAAGAAAGGAGCGATTGATGATTATTGAACGTTGAAAGTTGCAGGTCTGAGAGGGTGAATTGGTTGATCTGATAAGACTATGGTTATGTATCAGCAGTTATGTCACACGCAATCATCTCAATGCCATATTCTTCCAACGTTCTCCAGAAGCTCAATGCAGTTGCATTCACGTATCCTGCTATTGACAATCATGCTCATGCTCTTCTACGTCCCGAAAACCGCACTGATGTCCCCTTTGAGGGTCTTATCTCCCATTTAGAAGGTGAAGCTCTCTTGAGAGACGCACCCCATACACTGGCTTGTCACCGTGCGACGCAGCAGTTGTCAAAGTTATATGGGCTTGCGGAAGGATCGTCTTGGGAAGAAGTCAAGGCCAAACATATAGCTACTGATTACACTGAATTATGTAGCCGCTCTTTCGAATCCTCAGGCATTCAGTGTATTCTTCTTGATGATGGCTTGGGTATCAAAGAGATGTTACAGGACACACCGTGGCATGATCAGTTCACTCAGAGCCCAACGAGACGGGTGATTAGAATTGAAGCCGTTGCCGAGGTACGAAGGCGGTCAACCCTTGTAGAAACTATATCTTTGACCTTCAATCTGTGCAACGAAGGATATCCTTGGGAAGAAAGTGTTCGTAAACTATAGAGACCCTAAATCCGCTCTTCTCACATTCACGGAAGAGTTGAAGAAATACCTGGTCGACCACACGCGAAATGGACATGCAGTAGCCTTTAAAACAGTCGTGTGTTATCGCACAGGACTAGCTGTTCCGCCGAGGCCATTGGATCTGGAGTCAATGGAGCTTCTGTCCGCATTTTCTGCATTTTACAACGAGCATAAAGACTTGTCAAGAATCCGGTTACAGAAAAAACTGCTTAACGATTATGTTGTTCACTTGGCTATGGATCTTAGTGCCGTCTATGACGTACCAAGTGAGCGCCTGTCTGACCACGCATTCAGCTGCATTGTTTGACGCAACCATGGACAACATATAGTCCAGTTTCATACCGGTCTCGGAGACAGTGATCTACTACTTGATTTGGCATCCCCAAAACACTTACAGCCTCTCATCAAGGCGTACCCGAAGACGAAAATAGTTCTACTTCATGCCTCCTATCCGTACACACGAGAGGCGGGGTATCTTACTGCAATTCACCCCAATGTATATCTGGACTTTGGTGAAGTAAGAGCTAATACGAAGACACATCTACAATTTGATTCAATTATTGCAGATTGTTCCTTATGTCTCGAAATACGGACAGCATGCAATCATTGAACAGATCTTGGAGTTGGCGCCTACAAATAAAATCATGTGGTCCAGTATGTATACGCCGTTATGCATCTCCCGACCGCTTAATGCACCTGCTCCTTACTAGGTGATGGTTACTTCCGGCCCGAGTCATATTATCTTGGTTCAATACAGGCTCGGGAAGCTTTATATGAGGTAGGCACGAACTTCAGCTATATTCTAGTAAGACCTTTTGCTTTTCATATGGACTACTTGCAGGTTCTCAGCAACATTGTCTGCGCCGGAGAGCTTTCTGAAGCGGTCGCAATTGACATCGTTCAGAAGGCCCTATTTCACAACGCTAATAGGCTTTACAAACTGAATTTGCAGCCTAAAGTGTCAGTAAGCGCAGAATCTCGACCAACTTGCTAACTGATTGTTTCGCTTCACGTTACGCAATGTAGAATGCACATTACACAATCAGGAATCGAAACACCTCTTTTTGACTACCTGTGATTTCTGTTGCACATATCTGACTTCGGCCCATCATCCAGCTTTCCCAGCTCAGAATCATTTTAGTACACGAGTATTTTATGAATTCTTTCAGCCACGATTTGCTTTATAGCGTTGTATGCTTGAATAACTAACATGAAGACACGAATATACAGGCCCAACGATACTTTAGATTATAAGGATACACACAAGCACTCTGTCTATAGTCCGCAAGTCCTACATTTTTTCTATCAATTCTTGTTTCTTCCCCTTTCCAGCCAACTTCACGCCGTTACCGGCTTCTTAAGCATGCTATCGCGACCCGGTCCAACGCCAATCCACTCAATAGGGACACCGACAGCTTGCTCGATGAAAGTGATGTACTTCTTGCAATTCACGGGCAGCGCGTCGTACGAAGTGAGGTCTGTGATCGGTGTGTTCCAGCCCGGCAGAGTGACATATTCAACCTCCACTTTCTCAAGGACGTTCAAGTCAGCTTTGAAACGTCAGCACTGAGAAATAGAGTTATGGCAATGAAGACGCACCAGGGAACCCTGGAAGTTCTTTACCGTGAACCAGATACTTGACGCCGACCTTGATCTCAGGTAATGCGTCAAGGATGTCAAGCTTGGTGAGGTTAAGACTATCATAGCCATTGATCATGTTGGAGTGCTTCAACACTACGACGTCGAGCCAACCGCAGCGACGCCGACGACCAGTTGTTACTCCGAATTCTTGACCGACCTCCTGAAGATGTTCACCAACGCTCTAAATCTCGAACATTACTAACCAGCAACATAAAATCAACTTCAGAAAACTCACGTTAAGCTGTTCCGTGGGGAAAGGTCCACCACCAACACGCGTAGTATAAGCCTTGACGACACCGATAGTCTTGCCAATTTGCTTTGGGGGAATTCCTAGACCAGTACATACGCCACCAATAGCAGTAGACGAAGACGTGACAAAAGGGTATGTTCCAAAGTCAAGATCGAGCATCAACGCGTTTGCACCTTCGACGAGTATCCTCTGATTCTTCGCGAGGGCCGAATGGATAAATGTAAGACTGTCGGTCACGTACGGACGCAGGCGCTCTGCAAGGGCTTTGTACCTCACGATCTCGCTCTCAGTATCATACTCAAAGTGACCGTAGCGCTTGAAACGTCCTTCCACGAGCTTTCTGAATTTGTCGGGGAATGCTGAGTCATAGAGGTGGTGTACCCGCAAGCCTGATCGCGATGCCTTGCCCGAGTACGCTGGGCCAATACCCTTCTTAGTAGTACCGATAGACGAACCGCCGAGCTCGACTTCTTTCAGTCCATCGACGATCTGGTGGAAATCAAATACGAGATGGGCACGATCAGAGACAAAAAGGCGGCCAGTGCACTGGAGACCTTTGAAAATGTGTGATCAAAATATATCGCCCCGAAGGTAGTGGAAGTACCTTCACGCTCCAAAGCTTCGAGCTCTTCAAAGAACGATGGGACGTGGACGACAACACCCGAACCAATCAAACCCGTGCATTTCTCGTTCACAAGTCCTGCAAAAGTTCAGGACTTACGTCGGCAATTTCTCTGATTACGCAACTAACCGCTAGGCAGTAGATGAAAAGCAAATGTCCTCTTGATTCGCTCCGGGCCGACAGGAACAACGATGGTATGTCCAGCATTGTTTCCGCCCGCGCATCGCGCACAGACATCGATGTTCGCTGCCAGAATATCGACCAGCTTGCCCTTGCCTTCGTCACCCCACTGAGAACCAAGCACGACCGTGACTGCACGACGGTCAAATCGAGATTAGATCAGAGAAAATTTGCGACGGGCGAGATAGCTCACCGGTCATGATGGCGACGAGAAGGACAGAAGGCTCAAGATTGAGGAACAGAGGCGCTGAGGGTGGAAGTCGAGATCTGAAGATGAATCAATCCGATAATTGTTTGAAAATTATGCCGACAAATCCGAGCCGGACACGTCCGGTCCGGTTTCTCAGGCTCGGTTTGTCCCTCGTTGAGGGCGCTGTTCTGCGCCATGGCTGTGTTTCCCTCGAAGCCATGGAGGGAAACGCCACTGAATAAGACAGTCAAGAAGTACCCGGCTCTCTTTGGCGTGCCGTTCGTATTGATCATCGTTGCTGCGTCGTATGGCCTCAGCACATTCACCCAGACACGATACGACCTCCACGACCAGAAGGTGAAGCAGGTGTGTGTTGACTCGGACTGCATTGAGAAGTAACTGAGAACATGTGGTGGTAGTTGACCAAGGAACAAGAGTTGAATTTAGATAGAAACAGGAAAAAGTTTGATATTCAGGAAGAATATTTCGTGAGTGGGATTGTTCAATTTTCTCAAACAGGGACTTCATCTGGTGTAACACTAGCGTCTCAATGCGGTCGCCGATGACGACTGGGAGCCCAAGAGAATTCCGCGGCCCAAGGGCCTTCCTGAGTGGGGTGTGCCTCCACCAGAATCTCCTCCCAAGAAGGAAGAGTTGGACTCGTAACACTGTACTTGTATAAACGCATCCATATCTAATTTAATCTCATCCCAATGGGCTGTAATGCTCATGAATAATGTGATGATGTGGAGGAGAATTTTCATGTTGAAAGACATCTTGACGGGGCAGGCCATCCATGGAAATTTTGTGCAAACATGAACGCCGATCACAAGCTCGAATCGTCAACGTGAAGAGTAAGGCCATGCAAATCAGAGTCGGTTATGTGATTCAACCCCGTCTATTGCTTGCAACATGCTCTTCATCCTGTACAGTTGTGCTCTAATGTAGGGATTCTTTGGCAATTTGGGCGGCGTAAGGGTTACGGGGATCATTGCGCCATTCGGGGGCTAAAGAAGGAAAAGTTATAAGACGTAGGTGTCTGAACTGAAAGGTAGACGTACATCTCACGCCGCTCTCCTGGGCCTTGTTAACAAGGTAAAGGGTAATAGAGCCCGCAACCATAAAGGGCCACAAGGGCTTCACGATCTACACCAAGCATAGTAAGAGTTTGTTGAAAGGGACGCCGGAAAATTGAAACTTGCGGGTGTGGGCCATTTGCGGAGTCCAAGGAAAGACATTTCTGTGTATCTGAGAATCTCAATGCTGAGCTGAAGAACGAAGGAGCAAGCAATGGAACGTACAGGCTCGGTTGGCGGTGGTTGTGATGGAGGGTGTCGGAAAAGACCGCGTTTGCACTTTGGACGTGTATTGGCCGTGAGAGAACATTTCCTCTTTGAGATACATATATTATGAGCTTACTCGCGTTGCTTCTAGGTTGCCCTCACATTATTGACAACGTTTCGAGACCTTCAGCTGACTCAACAAACTGCCTGACGTCTTACTGATATGTCGAGCTTGGCGGCTGCCACCGCGTCTGCAACGGCTGGAGTTGGCTCGGCACCTGCAGTGAGTTCAAGTCAAACAAGATTGTCCTGTGCTGAGTATCTTATTTAGTGGAGACACTACCCTTTCTTCGACGTCGTTCCGGTAAAGGATGTACATGATCTCTCCAGTGCACCAGATATATTTAAAGTGTGTTCATTGGAGTCATTTTATCCAGTACATATTTAGCTAAACTTCTCCAGGCCACCCCTGAATTGTCCACAGTCGCGTCCTCCTCCGTTGGTACCCTAGTTGCGGACATACATGGCAGCGTGCACATTCTCAATCGGGATTTTGAATCAATTTCAAGTTGGGTTGCCCACGTCGGTGGACGAGTGACGCAAATGGTGGAACGCAAAGGCGTTCTAGTCACGCTTGGTGTATGTTCGTGTCCACGAATGCTCATCCAATTCTTATGCATATCCAGGAAGAAGATGCGATACGCTCTCCGCTGCTAAAGATATGGGACCTTGTGAACAGGGACAAGAAGACAGGCGCACCAGTGCTACTTCGCTCCGTTAAACTGTCATTGGGTAATCGCCCGCATCCTGTGAGTGATTGAACACGATATACCAATGTACTGAATTTACAACGAGCAGGTGTCTACGGTTGCTCTCTCAGCCTCACTAGCACACCTTGCCATCGGCCTGGGTGACGGCACGGTCATAATCTATCGACACCTAGACCAAACACTTGCCTCCTCAAACTCCCTTACTTCTCTTCCAAAACCACGCTCGATTAACGACTCGGCTAACGATCCAATTACAGGTCTTGGTTTCAAGGAACCTACAGAGGTTAACCCCAACTACTCTCTGTTCGTTACAACTATCAACCGTGTCCTTTTGTACCAAGTGACAGGAAAGGGAAGCGGTGGTTCACCATCCGTCGTAGACGAGATTGGATGTGGTTTGGGTTGTGCGACGATGGACTGGAAAGCACAAAATATCATCGTCGCAAGGGACGAAGCAATCTATGCTTGTAGTACCGAAGGTCGTGGCGCATGCTACGCATATGAAGGTACTTAAACAGTTTTACCTATCTTGTGTTGGCTGAGATATAATCGTAGACCACAAATCTTCGATTCACTCTCATCTGAACTATCTGGTCATTGTCTCCCGGCCCTTCATTGCAACCGCAGCTTCAGCATCAACGACCATCCGAGATTTTGCTGCCAAGAACATCGACTATAATGACTCTGATACCACGAAAGTCACCATTTTTGAGCCGGAGAACAAGTACGTGGCATACTCGGGGACGTTCACACACGATGTACAGGACATTATTTCGCAATGGGGACAAATTTATATCTTGACGAGCGATGGAAATGTAACCTGATTCCTCTCTTTTGCTTGCCTCTTCTGACTGTCCTTCGAATAGCTTTTGTGTCTTCCGGAGAAGTCGACAGCAACCAAACTCGATCATCTATACCGTAAATCACTGTACGGTCTTGCGCTTAATCTAGCAAAGACGCAGCAACTGGATGAATCGAGCGTTGCAGATATCCATCGACAATACGGTGATCATTTCTATCAGAAGGGTGAATACGACAATGCCATGCAACAGTTCATCCAGACGATTGGATATCTCCAACCCAGCTACGTCATCCGCAAAGTACGGTTCTCCTTGGACCACATAAGGCCCGCTCAACTCTTCGTGTTTAGTTCCTCGATGCCCAACGCATCCACAACCTCGTCACTTATCTACAAGAACTCCACTCCCTCGGTCTTGCGAATTCTGATCACACGACCCTTCTTCTCAATACCTACACCAAGCTCAAGGACGTTACGCGCCTTGACAGTTTTATCAAGACCGAATCGAAACGTAATGCGAAGGATAATGATGAGCTACCATTCGACTTGGTAACAGCGATTCGTGTGTGCAGGCAGGCAGGATATTTTGAGCATGCGTCGTATCTGGCGAAGAAGTATGAAAGGCACGAGGATTATTTGAGGATACAGATTGAGGATGCAGGAAATTACGGTGATGCGCTGCAATATTTGAGGAAACTCGGGCCTGATGCTGTAAGCTACACCCTCTGTTTTCTTGAGAAATCGACTAATCTTCATTTTTAGGCAGAGAGCAACCTGGCACGATATGGGCGTGCAATGCTCGAAAATCTCCCAGAGGAGACCACGAAACTGCTCATTGATCTATGTACAAGTTCAGCACCACTCACACTCGAATCCGATGTTCCCACATCCGCTGTTGCCTCACGGCAGAATGCAGCACCATCCTATCTATCATACCTAGCGTTGAATCGTAACCCAACCGTTGCGTCCACCGTTGCATCAGATACTGTCAGTCTTCCCGCACCATCTATCGCCACTGTCCGCCCCGACGTGCACTATCGCCACGAGCCCATCGTTGATCCGCCTGAAACTGCCACCACTCCACCACCTGAACCGACATCTACCGCTCCATCACAGCCTGCAACCCCCCTGCCCGTTAAACGGTTATCTCCACGGATATACTTCGCACATTTCGTCGACAACATGGAACAGTTCCTCATTTTCCTCGAGACAGTTGCTCTCCGCCGTTGGGGCCAGAGTGTAGGCGGTCATAGTTCTCCCAATTCCAGCCTTGCCGTTGAATCCCCGCTCGACGAGGAGGCTGACCGGCTCGATCAGGTTGCGGTTTGGAACACATTACTCGAGTTGTACCTTACGCTGCCCTTCAAGGATTACAAAGGAACCACCCTGGTGGAAGCCACCCTGCGCAACAAAGCCATGGCGGTACTCAAGAGCATCGATCTCCCATATGACCCGATGCATGCGCTGATCCTGTGCTCCAGTCACGGATACACAGAGGGCCTTGTACTGCTCTGGGAAAAGATGGGCATGTACGAGGACGTGCTCCGATACTGGATGGACCAAGATAGAGCAGGCTCGATCCCTGGTGCTTCAACCCAGGTTGTGTCTCATCTGAACCGATATGGACCTGAGCATCCACATCTATACCCTCTCGTACTGCGATTCTTGACTTCGACACCACAGCTGCTAGACCGGCACCGAGAAGATGTTAAATGTGTGCTTGAGCATATCGATGAAGAGGAGATTCTGCCACCTTTGGGAGTCGTGCAGGTGCTCAGCCGCAATGAGGTAGCGAGCGTGGGTCTAGTTAAAGAGTGGCTGATGGCGAGGATTAGGGATTCACAAGCTGAGATTCAGAAAGTAAGTTGGCTTCGAACTTGCTTTGTCTGTTTATTGAAACATGACTGTTTTCTAGGACAAGGAACTCATCAACTCATATCGTTTGGAAACAGCGGCAAAGCTGAAGCAAGTGGAGGAACTCTCCGATCCCGAACACCCCCGTGTTTTCCATGTCACAAGGTGTTCAGCTTGCTCAGGGCAACTTGACCTCCCCAGCGTGCACTTCATGTGTAACCACAGCTATCACCAGCGGTAAGTTGATCTCCTCAATTTTTACGAATGACTTACGAACAACCTATCAAAAGGTGTCTCATTGATAACGAGACAGAGTGCCCCACTTGCGCACGTGAACACGGTGTTATTCGTGAGATCAGGAAGAACAACGAGCGTTTGGTGGACCAACACGAGCTCTTCATATCGGAAGTTCAGGAAGGAGGTTTTAGTACGGTGGCGGCGGCGTTCGGCAGAGGGTTTTTAAATATGTCACGATCACAAGATGTTTCTACGTAGTTTCACTGCTGGACTTCTTTGCAGCCACTGAGCCCCTATTACACGACTCACGATCAAAGTTTCGCCGTAAGAATAGAATTGAAGCGGAAGCAAAACGCGACTTTCAAGCCCAAGTCCAAGTCTGATCTAAGTAAGTGAAGTATGTAGGTATGTATACTAAGGGCCCACTGAGCCAAGAGAAAGAAAAGAAAACTAACGTCCAGAAAAGGGCAAGTCCAACTAAGAGAAAGAACCAGAAAGTCAAACGTCCCGATCTCCGACATCCAAAAATGGATAACGCGTCTTCTTCGTCCACTCCGCGTCGTGGCCAGCGACCGGAGGCAACTTTGCACTCGACTCCCTTAGAAACCTATATCCATCCCTGGGGATCCCCGGTCGTCCTCGCCAGCATCTTGGGTCTTGAGTCTTGAGCCTCCCCCCGATCTAGCTATGAGAGAAAGAAATGAAAACAAGTCAGTAAAACAATCCCGGTCCTGGCCGTCCCCGTTGGTGTCTTGACAATGTCTTGAGTGAACCCTCGTAAGCTGGCTAGCAGAAAAAAGGGGGAAACCATTCAGCAAAGACGACTCTGTAACGACCACTCACTTGGACATGCCCAAACGCCCCTTATTGGCACCGGGTCTCCACACCGCGGCTGCCCCTAGTCAAGCAATTCAGGTTTGCTGGAACGGAAAGAGAGCAAGGAAATGGAACGATACTAGATAGTTATTCTTTCCTCTCTTGTTAATTCCGGATCCTCGGTCGTTTATGGACGTCCTGACTCTTGACTCCCCTCCCCTGACCTAGCTATTGCGAGAAAAGGGGGAAAACGATCAGCAAAGACGACTCCGTAACGATCACTCACTTTGACGCTCCAAGATACCCTCCGTTGGCACCCGGCCTCCACTCCGCAGCTGCCCCTGTGGTGAGATGATTCAATTATGTTCGAACAGGAACTGAATGAAAGGATACATCTTCAAAGTCCATCCCCGGCCCTCGGTCGTTCTCATCAGTGTCTTGAGTCCCTTCCCCAGAATTAAGGTAGAAAAGGGTGGAAACGATCAGCAAAGACGACTACCTGAGGATCACTCACTCCGACCGCTTCAAAACACCCTCCGTTGGCACCCGGCATCTGCGCCGCAGCTACCCCTAAGGCGAGAGGTTCAGTTCTATTCAAATACAAGAGGAATAGAGATGGAATGATACAGCTTCAAGGCCCTTTATTATCTTCCATCTCGTCCTAATCGGCGTCTTGAATCTTAAGTCCCCTCCCCAGACCTAGCTATTGAGGGAAAAGGGAGGGAAAAGATCAGCAAAGATGATTCCGTGATGATCACTCACTTTGACGCTCCCATACATCCTCCATTGGCACCCGGCCTCTGCGCCGCAGCTACCCCTAAGGCGAAAGATTCAGTTCTATTCAAATAGAAGATGAATAGAGATGGAACGATACAGCTTCAAGGCCCTTTATTATCTTCCATCCCGGGTCCCCGGTCGTCCTAATCGGCGTCTTGAATCTTGAGTCCCCTCCCCAGACCTAGCTATTGAGGGAAAAGGGATGGGAAAAGATCAGCAAAGATGACTCCGTGATGATCACTCACTTTGACGCTCCCACACACTCTCCATTGGCACCCGGCCTCTGTGCCGCAGCTACCCCTAAGGCGAGAGGTTCAGTTCTATTCAAATAGAAGATGAATAGAGATGGAATGATACAGCTTCAAGGCCCTTTATTATCTTCCATCCCGGGTCCCCGGTCGTCCTAATCGACGTCTTGAATCTTAAGTCCCCTCCCCAGACCTAGCTATTGAGGGAAAAGGGAGGGAAAAGATCAGCAAAGATGACTCCGTGATGACCACTCACTTTGACGCTCCCACACACTCTCCATTGGCACCCGGCCTCTGTGCCGCAGCTACCCCTAAGGCGAGAGGTTCAGTTCTATTCAAATAGAAGATGAATAGAGATGGAATGATACAGCTTCAAGGCCCTTTATTATCTTCCATCCCGGGTCCCCGGTCGTCCTAATCGACGTCTTGAATCTTAAGTCCCCTCCCCAGACCTAGCTATTGAGGGAAAAGGGAGGGAAAAGATCAGCAAAGATGACTCCGTGATGACCACTCACTTTGACGCTCCCACACACCCTCCATTGGCACCCGGCCTCCGCACCGCGGCTACCTCTAAGGTGGTTCAGTTCTATTTTAGTAGAGGTGGAATAGAGATGGAACGATACAGCTCTAAAGCCCTTTATTGTCCTCTAGATCTGGTCTCCGGTGGTCCCCATCGGCATCTTGAATCTTGAGTCCCTCCCCCGGAACCTAGCTGGCAGAAAAGAGGAGAAACCGAATCAGCAAAGACGACTCCTTGACGACCACGCACCACATGCTACCAGAATAACATCCTCCATTGGCACCCGGCATCCACGCCGCGGCTGCCCCCAAGGCGAGATGGTTCAGTTCTGATGCTTAGAAAGGGGAATAGAGATGGAACGATACTGTGTCTCATATTCTCTCTCTGATCCATTCATCGTCTTGCGAGCTTGAGGGACGATCGAGTGCGGGGGAGGGGGAGGGAGTTAGGGGCTTCAGTTGTACAAACAACTGAATAGGTCGTGAACCATGAGCCTGAGTTACCTATGAAATCCCGCTCAAAAGAGTGACTCACTTTCATTCAGGTCCAGGAAAGGGCGCTTGAGTATACATTGTAATGATTCTCGCCAGCGAGATCACCAACCTTCACTCGTCATCCGAATCATAGTCAACCTCCTCCACCACTATCCAAGCATTCTTCCATCGCACCGGGACCCGCTCTTCCTTGACAGCCTCTACCTCACGAATCTCGAAGGAGATTGAAGTCGAGCGGTCCACGAACATCATTCCCAGACCCTCGACCAGTTCTTCCGGCGAGATGATCTTGTAAATCTTACGCCTCCTGCGAATGCACTCGCCCTCTCGCCGACCGATCGCCAGGACTCTCTTCAAGGGGCAGACGACATTGAAGCTGACTTGATAATCGCTACTGCCCTCGTCATTTGGAGACTCAGGCGGAGTGGCTTCGTGATCCGGTGCGTTCGCAACAGTCCATGGAAGGTCGTTTGAGGAAGAGGCGACGTAAGATGATGATGGCGACCAGAAGCCGCATGCTGGGAGTCGTTCCGGAAGGGGATTCGTGCAGCTGTCATTTGAATCCCGCTGGTACCTGTGGATACAGTCGTTCGAGCTTTGGTTTCTCGAGTTAGGAGAAATAGGGGCTACGGGTACGACAATGGGGTCGTACCGAGTAGGGAGGCGAGCTTCTTGGTGCTTGGAAGGAAAGAAGCACTTGAGAAGAGAACGCCACATGTTCTTATGTTTTAAGATGGAAAGATAGGGTGTACAAGTTGTGGTAGAGTAACTCGATGATGGGGGGTGCAAGAAATGTAACTGACGAATTTGGGACGCGTCGTGCAGATTATAAACGGCGTGACCGCGTTATGAAACCAACTGCATGTGAGAACGGTCACTGGTTATTAGGAGTGAATGACTATATATGGTAGGCACCGCCACGACCAGTTTACCAATTCTTACTTATCTTTCTCGTGTTGAATATCTAGATCCAATGTTTCGTCCGAGACCTTATTTTCCCTGATAGATGTTAGTCCGTCGAGATAGGCCGTCAGCTTCCATATTATTTGGCTTGGTCGGTTATCAAAGGGACGACCGTATGTATACTTCTATTCAGCGCTAAACAATACTGTACCAATCCGTTCAATCCGAACGTCACGCGTCATAGACATGTTGAAAATGTACGAATTGTCATGCCTGTCCTAATGGACCTGTTCGAACATATCAAGTGATCGTTAAAAAACCTCATTTTTTCACCGTTTTTTCGGATATATTATGTATACTAGAAGGCTAGCATAAAGCCTTGCAACTTGTTGATTTTATCACTGCCACGTAAACAGTCGACTCTCATATCAGTAATAGCCTTATCTATGTGCTTACTATGTCACTGTTGGTAAATGTAGAAGAAGACTCCACCAGCTGGAACTGGTCTCATGGGAGTGGCTGCTGAGAGCCCTCCTGGCATCCACTACACTGGTCTTCTCCCCATGCCCTGCTGTGACATGGCAAGTTCCATGTTTTCATTTGGAGCAGT
>JABFYK010058405.1:10615-20639 GCA_018849495.1 Termitomyces sp. T123_Mx157 | reverse complement strand
AGCATCACAACAACCTTGGGACAACCCGCGCCATCAAGTGATCCCATCAAAACCTGATGCGGCCTGCCCCTTGATCATACCTGACACCCGTTGACCCAGTACGGCCCCACCAAGTCTCACCACCACATCCACTGTCCTGCAGAATGCTTTCCTTGACCCAGCCAACACCTGTCTAACTCCACGCGGCTCCGCCGCCGCCCCCCGCTGTTTCTGGAGCTCTCCAGTAGTCAGTATATAAGTCATAGAGTAGCTCCTCATACAGTAGTCTTGATATTGCTGTTGTTACCTACTGTTTGTCTGTGTTTCCTATGGTCTGATTCTTTCTGTCTTGTGTTCTGTGTCTCCGTGCTCCATTTCCTTTACTCTCAGTTTCCCGGTCTTGTCCTGTCTCTATTTCCATTATTGTTCTCATTATTGTCTCGTGTTCTGTGTCAATCTATTTCCATTTTTGTCTCATCTCATCTTGTCTCTGTCTGCTTTGTCTTGTCTCGACTCTGTTTTGCCCCACCTCATCTCGTCAATCAGTTTCCTTCACCATGCCTAAGCCCATTCTACTCTGACGCCCTTACGAACTCCGCAATCATGATTACAAACCCCTGCCATTCTTTAAACCAACTCTGGACCTCGCTTCCTGCTCGGTCCTGCACCCCATCAACTTCCATTGATCCCCCATCAAACCCCGGCTCTGCTTCCCTTACTTGCGTAGCCCCCATTCATCCCGCACCCACAGCAATCACTCCCGGACCTGTGCCTGACACCCTGCCAAGTCCGCCTCTCTCCCCGCAACCCCTCCCAGAACCCTCCGGACCAATCCGGACTTGCTCGGACCACCCCCCAGTGTTCACCCTCACCTGTCCCCTGTGTTTCAAACCCCTTCGAGTGTCCTGTCACCTGTGTATGGGATCACGTCCGCCTAGTAAGGATTTGCCCAGTGCAGCTGAGCCCCCGTGGTCAGCGGAACCTGACAGAAAGGGCTAGGCAGCCCCAGAAACAGCTAGATAGAGTGCCAAGCCCCAAAGGCTAGGCCTGGCTAGGGTGGAACTGGTACAGAGAGACCAGTCCCCTTATAGCTTCTGCCACACTTGTAGGGAAACAATAACTCATATATAACATTCCTAAAAACTGGGGTTCATTCATGTATGTTGATCATGAGACATCTATTGACAGAGTTGAGAAAAAATTATCTCGCAGCTTGCAGTTGTTCCAAAGTACTAGTATAAGAAAATTGCTGAAATTACTGGTGCTAGCTTCTGACAGTCTGCCCATAGCACTTAGGAATGTTATATATGAGTGATCGTTTCCCGGCAAGTGCGGCAAAAGCTGGATGATCAGCCAAACAAGTAAACAAGAGAAACTCAAAGGGGGTCTAAGTTATCGTTATGAACTTTGCTGCAACCCCTCACTTCCTCGTTTGGCAGGAATTGCCAGTCCCCACATCCCGTGGATGACTAAGCAGCAGTTGTAGTGCTCAGTCACCGAATAGCAGCAACTCCTCAAGGTGTTTTTCGCCCAGCCGAATCAACACGTCTATCTCCTTCTCTCTCTCTCTCTGAACATTTCAAGCTCACATAATAATTCTACCTGGCTCGAAATCACTGGACTGTCGGTTCTGAAGTTTGGACATGATACAAATATGCCGAGCTGAGAACGGACACATTTTTCAGGTGAGTGTTAAATCTTGTCGCCCGTTGACGAACATGCTGTATAATATCAGGTTAATACAACTTTTCGTGAAATTGAACGGTGTGTCCCTCGTTTATTAGCTCGGACGATCTAACTTGTTAACCGTAGAACGGGCAGCCTTGAGCTGTTCCTTCAACATGAGACGGGCATTGGAAATGATGCAATTCTATCTTATCTGTCAGATGGACGACGTCTCACCAATAATAATCTGCGCGAACTCGCTGGTGCGCAAGACCAAGTCCGAAATTCCCTCTAGATCGTCCCGAACGTGTAATTGACAGCTTGTTCAATCTAGGCCATATTTGTCTTCAATAAGAATTACCTTGATTGTGATTTCGAGGATGTATTACAAGACCTTCGTGTAGAGGCGCAGTTACAACTACCGGTAGAAGGTACGCTTCTTGACCGCGATCTGTGTTTACTTCTGAGAATATGGCAGGTGATGTCGGAGCTACACCACCAATACGACCATCCCATCTCGCTGCTTCATACCTTCGTGCCGCTCAAATCCACCACGATCACATTAATAATGTTGTCATCTCGTTACATTATCAACACGAAGCGCTTCGAATAGCATTAGCTAATCTTGATCATAACGTCCTCGCCATTCTAGACACATTTGAGGGTATCGCCACTGGATCTAAACGAGAATTGGACAAACAGGCTGTCTTGCTTGCCGGGGTTGCAGCTGATCTCGACCTAATAAGCCATGTTCGTATACACAACGAGTTCCTCTCTCCCGCGGTTCGGAAAGCAAATGAAGCTGGAGAGAAATCACGTACTCTTGGTGATTATGTTTCCAATGTCAAGATGAAGCAAGTCGCGGATACTTGCGCTCGCACACATGGTCGGTCATAATATTTTAGGGGGATATAAACTGAGATCCAAGCAGAGGACCTCCGGCTGAGATTCAATCAAGCAGAAGCAGCCATCAAAAATTTGACGGAAGGGACGAACGATGTTCGATTAGCTGTAGCAACCAAAAAGTGAGATGAGCTATGTGTCTCTGTTTGATCACTATAGACTCACACATTTTCAAGATTAGTCGATGACGCGGAAGCGTGTCTTCGACGATCACGGGAACATCTTGACCGAATTTCTACCTGTGTTTCAACACTAGATCGTACGTCTGCGTTGCAAGTCTCGTCTTCTCCCCTGATCTTAGACTAGGGCCCGTGACGGATCCAGATAGATTTCTTCAGGGTAAGTACACCAAACTACCTTCGAGTTTTACTCAACGTGTTTCAGATCTTCGTCACCATGATGCTTCTCATCGAGAAGAAGTGCAGTTTATTGCAGAAACCAAGGTATCTACCTTTCCTTTACCGATATTCATTCATATCTACCTCACAGTCTAGAACGCTTTCACTCGTCATTGCATTTTTGCACTTCGACAAATTAGTGCCCTCAATAACAACATGGTTCAGATACCTCCGACACTGATAGCCCTCCAAACCAGTTTCCGGAGCAGAAACAGTTTTTCTCATATCCAGCGGCTGCACAACATGTTATATGCGTACGGCGCTACGGTCATTGAGATTGTGCGAAGAAAAGAATTTTGTGAGTGTCGACAGTCGGCGCCATGTTGACAAGTTGACTCCTCACCGACAGCGCAGTTCTTTTACCAACGATCCCAAAGCATTCTCGAAGTCATGGCTAAACTCTCGTACGTTCCTTTCTTTTTTTTTTGCAAGTTTCCGAAAAGATCCTATGTAATTGGACTATTCTATATAGGGCTTCTGAACGAAAGCGACGTCAGATCTACCGGGGAGAACTTCATGGACAGCTGCCTTTTGAGACGCGCGGTATGGACGACCCTGTTCCTACTATCGATTTTTCCCCGTCCGGCAATTTAAACTCATCCTATTCTCTTCACCGAGAAGACGTCACTGGTAACAGGAACAGTGCTTGCCTCTGAACACTATTGACTCGAGGAAACCGCAGGTCTTCTCCGAGTCTTTGATGACCTCGACCAGTATGCTCAAGCGAGCAGCGACGGTGCTGCACTCAGAGCTGTGCAGGAATGCCGTGCTGCACTGGACAAGCTCGTTGCGAAAATGGATGGTTTGGAAGTAGGGTTTGATCGTATTGCTGAGCGTTCGTGTGAGTCAAAGTATAAAAATAGTTAAGGTGTCTTCGCTAATTAGACATACATTATCATTTCAGTACTCTCCGCTTCCCGGATATTGGTTTCTCGGCGCCGGTGTGAGTTACCACGGTACTGTCTCAAGTCCATAGGCTGAAGTCCCCTAGCTGCTGAAGCGGACCAACAGGCGTATCAAGATGTTGTTGATCGACTCCAAGCTGCCCATGACCTCAATACCCATCGAGAAGCAGCGTTTCAGGAAGAACGCCGAGCACTTCAGTCGGATATCCAGAAATTGAAGGCCCAACTACAAGAGACTACATCTACATCCTCAGCAGAACAGGAGCGTTCGGATCGTCTTGAGCGCGAGCTCCACCAAGTCAAAGCCCAATTGGAAGCTGAAATCACTTCCCGAAGAATTGTGGAGCAGCGCAACACAGAGCTGCAAGCTGATATCGAGAAACTACGCACAGAGCTAGCTCAGGCTTTGGCCGATGCAACTGACCAGTCACGCGTTGCGGAGAGCTTGCGCCAAGAGTTGTCCCAGGTGCACGCTGATTTTGAGGATGTCAAAGCACTTGAGGCTCGGAATGCGGAGAAGGTCAATCACCTGCTCGAGGAGCAGGCTATCAATTTACAGAAGCTAGAAGACGCTCGTGCTCGCGGAGAGGACCTGGAGGCTCAGATTCAGTCGCTTCGCTCAGAGAGTGAAGAAGTTCATACTGCCCTCAAAGACTCCCAGGAAGAGAAAGAGCGTCTCCTTCGTGCACAAGCATTTGAACACGAGCGTATCATGCGGGATCATCTTGCTGAGGCTGACGGGGACCGCGCCGTTTTGGAACGGCAGTTTTTCGAATTGAAAGCTGTACAGGAGCACACCGATGGTCAATTGAAGGACCTTCGGGCCGATCTCGAGATTGTCAATTCAGATGCTGTTGGCCTTCGAGAGGAGCTTCAGCGCGTCGAGCACGAGCTTCGAGAAGCTCGCCATGTCGAGCGACTTTTACGCGACGACCTCAAAGCAGGGCGAGCTTCTCAATCTGACTTCGAACAACGTCTTGAGGAGGGTAATCGATTGATTGCACAAATTTTGGACGTCGCGATCAGCTTTCGAAACTCACACGTCAAGGCTCTACACTCGGCACAACTCATGGTTGCTCATCCTTCGACTTCCAAACAATCAGCCAACCTTGCCGATTCTATATTCTCCAACGGCATGCGTCATAGCATTATTGGACAACCTGATGAACCTTCCCCCATCGATCCTTCCGATCCTGCATCAGCACTCGAGTTATTGCGAGCATTCGATCACGATCATTTCCTCGAAGCCATTGCGAAGGCTGGGTCGACCATCCGCAAGTGGCAGAAGCAGTGCAAAGAATACAGAGAACGAGCAAAGGGTAAGATATCTTTCCGAAACTTTGCAAAAGGTGACTTGGCGCTGTTTCTTCCAACACGCAACTCGGTTTCAAAACCGTGGGCCGCGTTCAACGGTGTGTTTCTATTGACTGTGGGAGATCCGAGGTTTATCTACTTTCTTCCAACAGTGTCGTTCCCGCATTACTTTCTTCAGGCAACTGGGCATCTAGCTGAACAACTAAAGACTCGAGAATGGATTGTAGCAAGGATAACTTCGATAACGGAACACGTTGTGGACCCTCAGGTTGGTTAGCTCTCCGAATAACTGTTTACATCAGACTCTCATCTGAAGATCTATATATAAAAGGATCCGAACAGCAATCCATATGGGTTGGGCGAAGG
Organism: Termitomyces sp. T123_Mx157; assembly: GCA_018849495.1. Taxonomy (NCBI): domain Eukaryota; kingdom Fungi; phylum Basidiomycota; class Agaricomycetes; order Agaricales; family Lyophyllaceae; genus Termitomyces; species Termitomyces sp. T123_Mx157. The sequence goes on along the minus strand of JABFYK010058405.1, from coordinate 15,109 downwards.
TGTCAAGTACTATATGCTCGAGGTCGAAGACTGGACACAACCCAGTCACAACAAAAGAAGAGTTTCTTCTAGAAAAGTTTTGAGTGACAAAGAATCAAAAGATGCCGTGATCTCGAACAGCCCCCCAGCGCTGCCTCCCGGTCCGCCGGAGACTGAGGTTGAAGAATCATTCCCGGTCACGCACCCTCCCAATTCAGCATTCTTTCCAGTCAGAATTCGTGCAAACTCCTCACCAACTGCGCGACCTTCCTCCTTGTCTCGACTTCTTGCGCAAGCGGCATCAGATAACCAATTGGAGCCCCTACCACAATCTCCGAGAAGAACACCATCCCCGACACCACCGTTGCCCGGTCCATCGTCAACCCACCAGGTAGGGTCGATCCCTCAGCACTTTCCTAATGCCCCATCCCCAATACGGCCGGGTTCTCGAGCGTCCCGTATGTCTACAACATCAAGATTCTCAAGCCGCATGCCTACATTAGGAAATGTTGGTGCCTCATCAATGTCGAAGGCGGCCCCGACAACAGCACTATCTGACCAACCTGTATTATCATCCTCTCCTACGTCAGGTTCATTTGACGGAAATCCTTTTGGTCTTACCGCCACACCGTCTCCCGAAGGCTCCATATCTGAGGGTATGGCAAATGCGCTTCTCAATAGGCGAAGGACGACGTCATATTCTAAAGTATCTCCCCTCGCGGCTGCCAAATCTGTCGTTCACAATGGCGTCAGGCAAACGGCGCGAACCTCCTTGACTGCGTCGAACACGCTGACAAATTTGGCGAGCACGTTCAGGCGAAAGAAGGTCGAGACAGAAGATGAAATCGAGCAACTTCCGTCCCACATTGCTTCCGAGGCTTCAGCGAGCGTCTCACTTTTGAAACGATCCTGATGTTATGTAGTAGACATTACTATTGGTTTCTCTTGAATTCTCGATACTTAGCTCCGATATATATATATTTTTTACTATTCTCCATATTGCTATATCACTCATCTTGTAAAATAGATATGAAACTATAGACAGTTTTCGCGGAAGTAGGGAGTGGCCGCCGGGAAGCCAAGCCACTTTGTGGGCGGCGTACATACATAGACAATACAAATACAATATGTATGCCACACGATTCCACATCTCCAGCCCCTCCTCACACGGGTCTTCAGGGACATCTCTCTGTAAATCTGTGCCTTTACTTGGCAACGACACTCGAGGAACATTCCCCAGACGCCCCGGAGCTTTCTGAATCAATTGCCAAGACCAACACTTCCCTTAGGCGAGCGGAACTTTTCCTGCGCTCTAGACTCTCATACATAGTACATATCGCACATTGTCTATAAGATGTCATACTTGCCTACCGGTAAGAAATTGGTTGGGGAGCCACTTTCGCATATGATGGCACTCCAGATGACCGGATGCGCTTGATGAAGTCCGATGAAGGATACTGCTGAAGGCAATGCGGGGAAATTTCGGAGGCTACCACAGAAGTGCGCGGCGCGTGATGCATTTTCGGTAAATATCCAGAATTGGGCACTAAGCTGAGGACATGCAGGGACAGGTAGAAGAATATTGACGTTTCCCGTTACCCCATACTTAGTGCGACATGAATTCCTGAGAAATCTCATACTCAACGGAAAACGGGCTAAATGCGCAAACGTCAGTCACTGGGATGAAGCCACAACTTTTTTGCTTCAAAAATTATCTGCTCATTTATGTAGAAGCTCTCCATGAACCAGCTCATCAGCGGCTTCTGATCCCCCGAATTGGAAATGATCCGTCGGTCACGACTAGTTCGGCGTACCTCTGGAGAAATCGCCGGTCATCTGAAATGAATCGTCACAAAATGTTATGTGTATCCATAGTCCCTATAAAACCCTTGGCTTCTCGACCATGCTTCTCAGCCGTTTTCTCTCATCTCAACTAGTATCCGGTTTCAACAATGGCAGGAGGTGCCGCCGTCGCGACTGGTGCTACTACTACACCTTATAGTCATCTCCTTGATCCCAGTAGGAAATGGTACAACAACAGGCGGTCTGTTCCTTCGCAGTAGTAGCCCTCATTTTTTGCTGATTTTAATTTGTGATCCTCAGAATTATTGCCCTCAATGCATGGATCGTTTTGCTGTATGTTCCCCTTTTGCAACAGATGGATCTTCACTCACCTTGTTCTCAGTCTCATCACTTCCTCGACGAACGGTTATGATGGAAGTATGATGAACGGTCTCCAGAGCTTGGACCAGTGGAGTGATTACTTCCACAACCCTACTGGTGGAAGACTTGGCCTCCTTAACGCTATTCAAGTATGTCGCGTCTCCATTTCCACTTCTAACACCCTCAACCTTCGACACGTGTTCAGAACATTGGTTCCCTCGCTGCTTACCCCTTCGCTCCCTATTTATCTGACGGTGTTGGCCGACGTCCCACGATTCTCTTGGGTGCTGCTATCATGTGTATCGCCACGGTCATCCAGACTGCGTCACAATCCGTCGGAATGTTTATCGGTGCTCGTTTCTTGATTGGTTTCGGTCTCACCTTCGCTGGTTCGTCGTGTGTCCACTTTCTGGGTTGCTAATTCTCATGCTTCCTCAGCTAACGCGGCCCCCATGTTGGTCACTGAGCTTTCCTACCCTTCTTACCGTGCTCCTCTGACCTCAACCTACAACTCTCTCTGGTATTCCGGTGCTATCATGTAAGTTATGAACAATTTTCGCTGCGATAACCTTCCTTACTTTCACTCTCTTTAGCGCCGCATGGACTACCTTCGGTACTTTCAAGATCCAAAGCACTTGGGCATGGCGAGTTCCTTCCGCCCTACAAGGTCTTCCTTCCGTCATTCAGATCTGCTTGGTCTGGTTTTGCCCCGAGTCTCCTCGTTGGTTGATCTCTAAGGGCAAGGATGCCCAGGCTCTCAAGACCTTGGCCTATTACCATGCTGATGGCAATGAGTAAGGGCGTTTTTTCAATTATGTTATTCACGTTGACTTACTAAGCTACGTTTCGTTTCTAGCCAAGATCCTCTTGTCCGTTATGAGTATGACGAGATCAAGACTGCCCTCGACTTCGATCGTACTGTTGTTGCCAACGTTGGGTGGAAGGCTCTATTCTCCACCCCCGGTAACCGCAAGCGTATGACGATCATCATTGCCCTTGCTTTCTTTTCCCAATGGTCGGGCAATGGTCTCGTTTCTTACTACCTCAATAAGGTCTTCGATGGTATTGGTATCACTAACCCTACCGATCAGCTCCTCATCAACGGTATCCTGCAAATTTGGAACTTGGGCTGGGCTCTGTTCGCTTCCTTCATGGTCGACAGGGTCGGTCGTCGCATCCTATTTTTGACGTCCGGTATTGGCATGACTATCTTCTTTACTCTGCAAACTGCTTTGGCTGGTCACTTCCAGAACAGTGGTAACCCTGAATCCGCCCATGGTGTCATTGCCTTCATTTTCCTCTACTACGCTGCTTACGAGTGAGTGTTCCGGTGCAGAGCTTATTGAACTCACTGACTGTCCATCCAGCCTTGCATTCACTCCTCTCATCGTTTCCTATACTCTTGAAATTCTCCCCTATCACCTTCGTGCCAAGGGATTCAACATCTTCAACTTCGCGATTTCGTTGTCTCTGATCTTTAACCAATACACCAATCCCATAGCTCTCGATGCTATCAGGTGGAAGTACTATGTCGTGTATTGCTGCTGGCTCGTCTTTGAGACTGTTTTCCTCTACTTCTGTAAGTTGAATTGCTCTGGTCGTGTTGATCTTGTGTTGATCTTGCTACTCCAGTCGTTGTCGAGACCAAGAACCGCACTCTCGAAGAAACTGCCGCTCTCTTTGACGGTGAGGATGCAGTCGACACTATTGCCGGACACCACGCTGTCGACAACGAGAAAGGCTCTGTCAATGAAGTATCCCTTGAAAAGTAAAGGGGGTCCATCGCTATAAATGCATATGGCCTCTTTTCCTTTTCCTTTTTTTTTCATGTTACTGGGAAATTTTACTATATCAGCACGACACTGCTTCCATAAATTACCAGCTTAATATCCTTATCTTTCACGAATGTTCTGGAGGAGCTTTCTTAGTGATCACGTCGAAAAGATACCATACGATCTGATGCCTCAATGACTTGTTTACGTACTTGTATTACTAGGATTCTGAGAGTTGAATTTCATTTCATACCATATTCTTACTTAGTGAAATTTGAAACATCTTTCACTCGGAATGGTCGGCAGGCCGGGCTATGCTATCTACCTTAGGATCAACCGGTCAATCGATCAGGATACTCAGGGGCTACTTTCGTGGAATGACATGCCTATCTTCACCCACGTTCGGCTGCAAGTACTCCACAAGAAACTGTGTCCTTTGATGAAGATATGTAGGGCCGTGTACATCAGCCTTCACTTCTCTCAAGCACGGATATAGGGGTTTTCCGAATAGCCGTGTGTGAGGAATTTCAGTCCAGTACTACCCATAACGGGCGCCCCTCGATCGGAGTGACAAACCATA
>JABFYK010058405.1:0-10479 GCA_018849495.1 Termitomyces sp. T123_Mx157 | reverse complement strand
TTGTAGAGATGCCATGCACATAGTAGAGTGCCTCGGCTCAGCATCAGTTCACTACTTCGGAAGGGTAGTCCGAGAGGCAGTCGGTCCGATGGATCATTGAGAAGTGCACAATGTACCAAATGCAGCTAGATGCCATAAACTTAAAAACTTCAATGTCTTCCTTCTATAGTTGATTTCGAATGAAATGACGTAAACGGTTATTTATCGTATGAGCAGAATGTTGACAAGATGATATGCATATAATGGGACAGACTGTGACAGCAAAGGTGCACGACTAAGGTGTAGGTATAAAGTGTGGTTTAGCGTTCGCGTTAACGTTCACCGCGCACGTTCGGGTGGCGAGGAAGCTGGCTCACTGGAATCTGGCTCACTTGAAGGGCACATGACGTGAATGATAGATATGAAGGAACCGCAGGACGGGTAGAATGTATGTAGTAGATAGACACCTTGGGGATAACAAGTAATGAAGAGCTCCGAAGAATGTATGTCGATAGACACCTTGGGGATAAGAAGGAATGAGGGAGGAGCTCTAATGATATATATATCTGCCGTAGATAACGTTACACATGATGATATTAAGCGTGGGAAGTCTGATTCAGAACCGCCTTGCGAGTAAAGGCCCAATGATAGACTTTCTCGTGAGCTGGCGCGCCTGGTTCGATAGGAGATACACACATCGGACTGATTCATTCACCCGCCATGTCATTGGTATATGATCAACTCAAAGATTGTCATTGTCCTCCCATCTCCTTGCTTTACGCTCCACACCACAACTTATGGGCAGCGACACAACTACGTCTAACGACCCAAGAATCATGGCCACACTGTCGATCGGCGTCATGCTGCATCATACAGGACTAGCGAGACAAACCGCATCAAATAAAAAAGGACAAATATAAAAACCAACATCGGATGAGGGCGGATAGAGCGAGGTGATATAAGTAGCAAAAGAACCAGAGCAAAAGAGAGGAGAGAGATAGAAATAGACGACAACGACGCGTAAAAACGTACGTAGTCCCTGGCATGTCTAATCCTATTTTACACCTTCTTCTTTTGTTTCCGTGGTGGCGTCACCGGACGTCCCACGTTCATTCCTCCGTATGGGTACTTCGCCTTTTTCTCTGCTGGTTTTAAGATCTAATAGGATATCAGCATGCTGCGCACTTAAACACATCCGGCCTTCAACGTACTTGGAAGGAACACAGCAGTGTTTCATCCACACTCATCATTGCACCTGCGTTGTCGAACTCTCCACAATAATTCGGCGCTGAGAAAAGCGTCACCAGGTGCCGTTTGGCAAAGAATTCATATCCGTCCTCAACGACCTACAATGATGCGTCAGAAAACACGTCAGTCTTTGTCCAACAACAATTAGAAAGAATATGACCGAGCCCAACAAAGCAAGTCAAATATCACAAACAGCATACCTGATGCGCTCGACAGATCAAGTCCATATCATGCTTTTGAAGGAAACGCGACACCACATCAGGCCCGAACGTAAATGATACTCCCCGATCATTCTCTGACCAACCAGTGATGTCTTTATCCGGGTCTGACCATAGGAGGTCACAAAGGAGACCTTGACCAAAAACCTTAAATCATCTTCTTGAAAAATGAAGAAAGGAGGCACACCTGTATCCGGCACGTCCGTTGGACGCATAACCCTCCGTATTTGCTCCATCGACTGCAGGTCTGGACTTAGTCCACCGTGCATCGTGAAAATCTTCTCGTCAATGATGGCCGCAATCGGGAGGCAATTGAAACAGTCGGTGAATGTCTTCCACAGTTTGATGTTGTATCTGCGTTTGCCTTGGGGGGTAGGTCATTACATCAGCTGATACAACATGGATGTCAGGGAAGGAGAGCCTACATTCATCATAGAAACCATATATCCTGTTGATGCTGGCGCATTCATGGTTGCCACGCAAGATGAAGAAATTTTCTGGGTATTTGATCTTGTAGGCAAGCAAAAGGCAGATGGTTTCGAGTGACTGTTTTCCTCGGTCGACATAGTCACCGAGGAATAGGTAGTTTGCTTCTGGCGGGAAACCGCCGTATTCGAAGAGCCGGAGTAAGTCGTAATATTGGCCATGTATATCACCTAGACGAATACGTGTATCGATGGACCTCTTCCGATGGCCAAGGAGTTACATCACGCACCACAAATCTTGATAGGTGCCTCCAACTCGAGGAGGATAGGCTGGTTGATAAAAATTTCGCGTGCTTTTGTACATAGGTATTTTATTTCGTATTCTTGAAGTTGCACCGGCTTGCCAGGTCGATTGCCACGGACTATGTGACGGAACAAAATCAGAATTCCATCAATAAAGTAGCGCTGTGTCAAGACAAGAGCTAAAGGTTCTGGGCAGTGTCTAGACCCTTCAGAAGATATATTCCAATAAATCTGAAGGTCCGTAGCCGCTCACTTTGCGGGGTGTCAGTTGTTTCGCAGGTCCGTAGCGCCAGGTGGCAGCGATGACCAAGCAACTTGGCGTCCTCCCTTCCGACCTATTTCGTTGTCCTCCATCATGCCCTGAGCACCAGGTAATCCACCCAAATGACCGTGCCCTCTGCCAGAAGTCGCCCGGGAAAGAGTAGTATGCCAGCTCACCTTCAAGGAGTCTGTCTATGACCGAGTCCAGATCGATCTCTGTAGTCGAGTCCGCCATTCCGTCTCCTTAGCAAAAGCCTCTTTCGCTGTCGTCTAGGGTTAGGTGTGGTTGTGCACGAGCGGTCTTGGATGAGTGCTGTCGCTGCAAGAGAAAGAAAAAGGGTCAGAGGGAGAGAGGGAGGTGGAACGATGGAGGGGGGAGGGGATGAGAGCGACCTGCACTGGCAGCGGGGATGCGTGGGGGTCGTGCAGAACGGTGAGCAGGGTAGAAAGTATCGATGGTGGTGGGTAGTGTAGATAACGTTGTTGATCCCTTCCTTCTGTCCAAAACCGGCAAACATCGGAGCGTGGGAACATCCTTTTCACGCCACTGGTGAAATTTTCTGATATTATGAAATTTTAACGATGTACTCTGGAGTACATTATAGAACAATGAAAACTAGTACGACAATGGAAGCAGTGTAACAACAGATCTAGCAAGAGTAGCGATGATGTGTTGTTGGCATTACATAAGTCAATAAGAAAGGTGTTGTAATGGATGGGAAAAAAACCGCACATATACCACATCGCATGTTAGTCCCAAATGTAGCATAAGTAGCGAGGGCTTCATTCCGAGGGCTGTCGGTAGCGGGTCTAGGGAACTTAGGTGTCAAAAATTAAAGAGGCACGACAATTTGTGCAGTTGCACTAGCCATAATACTGTTTGTTGTGGCAGTAACGGCAGCAGACATTGATGTGCCTGACGTGGTCGCTCCTGCACCAGACCCTGTCGTCTGTCGAGGACGGCGCCGTCTACGCCTCGGGAACAGGGGGCCTTTGGGCATCAGCCGCTCATCAAGGTCAAGGGCGATATTTGCCGAGGCCTGTAAAACCTGTAACATGAACACGTCAGCCGATGCTTATACAAATCTGGTGACGGGAGGTGCAAGCTAAATTGAAATCGAAAATTGAACCCACCTCAATCCAAGCAACGACATCCGCCACGTCCTTGGCCTGCAACAAAAACTGCTCTCCCTCAGCACGAACACGTATGACATTTTTTCGCTTGATGTAGTCATTCCCCAGTCCACTCTCCGCGTTCTGCATCGTATACATGCGTAATAGATCTTTGGGATTATCCATCGTGTGCGCGGCAACAGAAGGCGCCTGCGAATGAACCGATGACACTGAAGGTACACGTGAGGGTGCCAAAGGACTTCCTGGACATGTGGAAGAGAACGAGCCTCCATTCCCATTCCCATCTCCATACCCGACGCTGCTCCCAGCAGCATACAACGACAAGGGGTTCCAATCTCCATGCACGTTTGAATTCACGACATCACCGTTCACACGACTGTGCGACCGGGACCGGCTATGCGATGACGGTTTGAGCAGGCTAACGGCAAGATTTAGTCTCGACCGGTTCGCTTGCGGCTGCACGTTCCCATATATTGACGAAGACTGTCCGGGAATGAATGGATGTTCACCCGTAAGCCGGGGTTGCGTTCTCTCGGGCGTTATAGGCGTGATCGGCGTCGGAGGCGGTCGAAGTTCTAATTCTGTTTGCCCAGCCGGGTCAAAACCCTCTCCGTAAAGCTTCAATATCGGCTCCCTGGTACCTACCTCGTCGCCCTTTTTATGATGGACGGCGGGCCCCGCAGGCGTGCTGACGTCGCCCACTCCGACTTTGCGCTCCCACCATTCCCCGAACATGCCCTTCCCAGTGTGCTCTCGAGGGGCTTTGTACACCTTCAATGCCGTGCCCTCCAACACACATACCACCCTCCGCCACTTTCGATCCCTCGCTTGCACACCTGCGCTGATGAATTCCATTTTCCTAGAAAGGATGGCACGCATGTACAACGCATTGGTGTAAGGTGGGAGCCGTTCGCGTCCTTCGTCGTCCCTGGGCTCAATTGGCGGACCCGATTGATCGTGCAAACCGAAAGGCGTGATGTTGTCCAGATGTGAAGGTGAGATAGGCGGGAAAGTGGGGTAGGGCGGTGGATTAGTTGCTTCGATGAACATGGGCAAGGAGCGCCGTTTCCGAATGACAGCGTCGTACGGCGGAGCCCTGCTAAGACGTTTGTTCAATGCCTGCCTGGGCGTAGCCAACCCCACCGGCGTTGCCTCCCCATTCATGTTCAAAGCCTCGCTCACTCCCTTCTCCGGCCTAGTCTCCTCCCTCTTGTCTTCCTCCACTGTCTTCCGCTGCCCCTGGCCCACAGCCAGCTGAGTATCAATCCTAAGTTTGGGCGTCATCAGTATCATCTCCCTACCACCGTTTCCCACAACCTGACTCAACTGACTCTTCCTTCTCTCCATCTTCCTCTCTTCCTCGTCCCTGACAATCTCCTTCACCTTCTCTCTCCGCTCCGCCGCTCCCAGATCATGCAAACTCCTTGACGCGCGCTTAGATGCATATATCCCACTCCCACCTAACCCCAAACTCAAGCCGATGCTGGTGCCAGCGCCGAGTGGGGGCCCGCCTAATGATATGGAGGCTTGGATGGCTACTGGTCCTTGGGTTTTAGCGGTGTCTATCTCTTCGTCCCACGCTTTTTCTTTACCCTTTCCTTTACCTATCGCACCACCTAATATGCCAGGGCCCGTACGCAGCTTCAATGAGTCCTTCCGCACAGGCAATGCGGGTTTCGAAACATCGAAGTAACCCCCCATTTTGATCTTTCCAAGCGTAGGTGTCTTCCCGCCCTCTTCTCCATACTCCCGATCATCATCCTCAGGTTTTGTGCCGGCTTTGCCTCTCCAGCTTTGGGTAACTAGGACCTCTGAGGGCGATAGAGAGGACTCTCGATCAAGAAATGAAAGGTCGAGTTCGAGGCGAGACATGTCCGGCCCGGGCAGCGAGAGGAAGTCGAATGACGAGGAGCCTGCTCCCTGGGTGAATGAAGTGGAGGCGGAGGTCTCGAGCGAGATGGAGTGAGAGAGAGTTGAGTGGTTGTATGATGAAGAACGAGAATGTGTTTTCCCTCCCCCACCCAGGGAGGTATTAAATGAGGATGAAGTGGTGGTAATGCTTAGACTTCCTGTACTGTCGTTGAAGCTTGGGTGGTGGTATTCCTCTCCATCGCCATCTTCGTCTTCGTAGTCGTGGTCGTGGTCAATAAAGGCCGCAATTCGACCACTACTACGACCCATCCTCCCCTCTTCATCCTCATCCACGTCATCCTCCACGTCATCGGGGCCCCTGCTTCCACCATCATGACTGAGTTGCGGCACATCTCTGAGACAAAAACGCTGGGGTGTAGAAGTCAAAGGGGACGGAGGAGGGAGCGTGGGGAGGTTGAGAAGCGGGAGTGGAGGGGGGCGAAGGAAAGAGGTACCTGAGAGGCGGAAGGAGAGACGGTAAGAATGGGGCGCCGTTTCGCTGCGTTGAAGAATGGGAGGTGGTGGGGAAGTGGGTATAGCGGAAGCCGAGGCGGTGGTAGTGATGCGTTCAGGGACACATGTAAGGGGAGAAGCCGAAGTTTTGATTATGCTTGTAGAGGCGGGGGTGGTGTTTGTGGTTGCTTCCGTGGGTGTAGGGATGGAGGCGGTTGTGTAGTAGGATGATGATGTAGATGCGGTGAATGAGGACGCGGGTGGTGTTATTGTAGCTATTTTTGACTGTATTGGGAAGATTTTAGGTAATGGGGGTGGCGGCATATTCCAATCATGTCGTCTGTCGGCGTATGGTGTCGGCAGGTCTTCGGCTATTCGTTTGGAATGTGATTCCTGCATCTGTAGACGCGATGGCTTGCGAGTGAAAAGTCGAGCAGGAGAGAAATTCGTGTCTATCTTTGCGGGCTTAGGTCGCTTCGCGCCCGATGAAGAGGCCGGAGTCTCTGCTGACGAATTAGAGATAATGGTGGACGGGCTCGGATAGTGATGTTTGGAGGGTGAGGCTGCAGTATTTTGTAGATTGTCTGTGGAAATCTTCCTGTTGACAGTGCCATGCAGATTTTGGCCCGACGCTTTGCGCGTAAAGAACCGGGTGGTGGAAGAAGTAGAAGGTGCCTCGCTTTTGCTTTGCTTAAAGCTTGTCATAATTTGTGAGGGGACACGCGGTGGGGTCGGCGACTGCCCCGTGGAGTTCGTGGATGATGAGAGCGTTTGTCCCACCGCATCTGATTTAGACATCAAGGGGCGGTGATGGTTGGAAGTGGGGAAATCTATTGCTGGCCGAACCGGTCGTGAGGGTCGATCGTGTGGTTTTTGGTTTTCGTTGTTGTTCCGCATAAAAGGTTCTCCCTGGACAAATGACAATTGAAGCTCATCTATGAGCTGGGGAGCCGTTGCAGCCACGGCAGCGAGTGTCTCAGGTTTAGGATGAGCGGTATCGTTTACACTGCGTTTACGCTGGTCAATTGGGCCTCGAAACACGCTTCCCGAGGGCGATGCAGATTGAGTGGGCGAGTCCTGTTCATATCCTGCCTCGTAAGGTTTTACTAGGGTGCTATGGAGCATTGGATGGGACATATATGGCTTGATACCGCTAACAGACGGTCGAAATGCAGCCCGGCTAGGGTAAGGGTCGCTATCATCCTTCGTAGTTGGCACCGGCTTTCGACTTGGATGGAATCGTAAACGCCCTGTTATCTTCTGCAAAATTCTGGTCGCACGAGACTATTTTGGCATTAGCTGCACAGCTCATGTGACAAATTGGTACGACACACTGGGAGGGCAGTGCCTCCAGGATGAGCCTGCAGAACCGACTGAGAGCGCGAATAAGAGTCCATGTTGTGCGAACTTAAGCTAAGGGAGATGCTGAGAACTGGAAGTTGGGCGTTTGCACGCGGTTAATTAGACATAAAGGGAGGTGCTTCAACACAATCACTAGTGCGAATCCGAGGCTTACTGTCGTGGACTCCAGTCAGATAAGTCTCGAGAGATGGAGAAAAAATGTGTTTCACTGAGAACCAATAAAGAGAGACTTTCCCTTGTGGTCTAAGAATAAGCTAATGCCGAATTCGGATCACTTCTCCTTGTCCATGCTTTTCTCACCGCATCACACGAGGTCGGGAGTCACTGCCGCTTGAAACTACTACTTGGACCTTACAGAATGCAAGAGACCATGCTAACGTCGATGAAATTTCTAAAAACCCATGACCCGGAGGACTCCTGGCAAATTTTCTGCACATATACTTGCACGCGTGTGACCCATGATCCATCACGGTATCAGTCACCTTGCGATGTCTTCGCAGACTTTGTAGGTTGATGTCGAATCTCCCATGAAGCTTCTAGTTTGAAACTTCATCCGGTTTTGTGTGGAGCTATAAATATTATACTAGATCAGGGCTTGCAAGTCCCTGCACGCTGCGTATGTATCCTAGATCAAGACTGTGTTTTTGATATGGAGACCCTCCTAGGATCGAAGGAAGGTCTGACAGCAATGATAAAGTTCTTGGAAAAATCGGGAGCCTTCACGAAGACCGGACTTCCATGAGTGAGTGTGGCTAAACCGACGGCGGATGACGAAGAAAATGACAGGGAGAGGGAGGAAGAGGAAGGGAGCTGTAGCGAGGAAGAGGGGTATAGTGAGTCGGACAAAGGAGAGGAAGGGGAGTGAGCAGGGAGGGTGGGAGGAGAGGGTAGGAGGATGAAGAAACCCCAGGACGGACGGACAGATGGATGGAGGGACAGAGGGACGAGGATATCGGTGGACAGGAAGGCGAGGATCGAGACCACGAGGCGCGCAGCCCAAGGTGCAGGGAAAGAGTAGTAGACAGTAGATGAGGGATCTAATTTCCGAGGAAGGGTCTCAGCAGCAAAGCAACTGACATCACGGACACCTTATCATCACGCACGACGAGCCCAACTGCCAACAGACCGACACAGACGCAGAAAGGCGATGTATGGATGAAAAATATTTGAGCGACGACAGTCACCGCGTACAGTACATTACACATAAACCCACCAGGTGTGGCGGGAGAGTCACCCCCGCTTCTTAGCTCAGTAGTGTAGCTTGCCGGCGATTAAATTTTATTGAGTCGATAGACCTGTGTCCAAGATTGCGTGCATGAATTTCATGAATGTACGTGACACATGTGGACAAGGAACGCAGTCGACTTCCTCCGCAGCTGTTCGATTTGTTTGACCCCCGGGATCCAGCTCAGAAGGCCCAGGCTCATGTCAAAGAGAACAAGAAATTGACAGCGAGCATGCCAGTGTAAGGTGGCCTCTAGCTGGATTTCCACCATGATTGTGTTGAATCTGTTTGAGGAAGCAAGTGACAAAAAGTAGAATGTTGACCCGAAGAAGATTCAAATGTGTGTTATCGCATAGAATCACTAGTGAACGGTGGAGTCCTGTTTTGCTCTGACGCGTAGTCAGCCATCAAGCGTCCACGCGACGGTATGGTTGTGTGACTAGTGCACGGTGGCGTGACTAACAACTTTTCGCAATTCAAGGGCGCAATCAAATGCCTGAACATTTCATCGCCCAATCTTTTGTGCGGCCATTGTGTGTTCTACGACGACAGCCCGCTCGGAATGGGATACAACCTCCTAAAAGATCCTTCCGCCGCCATATTCTAGGCCTTTATTCAGATGCTCGTTTCAGAATACTTTTCATGGGTCGGGACGAATTCTCTTGCATAGTTTTTCGTGAACTCTACGCTGCTAAAGGTGCGCTCTATTCGAAATCTCTACGTGCTGTAGCACATTTAGATGGGTTCCAGATGTTTGGGATGATCTAGTCATTGTCACCAATCCTGACGAGAAAACAGGACGGCGAGGCTCTCAGCTTTCTATCTGTAAGCGAACAGAACCCACGTTGCAATGACTTCGAATTGACGGATATATCAGCACCTCTGAAGCTTCTTGGAGAGTCTCTAAATCTTCCAGTACACCTCATACCGCATACTAAACCTGAATTCAAGCATTGGACAGTCAGTTGTAACAACAACACTGCTCCCAAATCGCCCTGCTGAAGTCTTTTGCAGCTTCCAAAGCCATTCTCTAACTATGGCCAAGAAGCACCTCCGCAGAGAAACGTCGTAATCACAGCTTCCTTCGGTCGTATTCTCCCTTCAGCAATGCTGGACAACTTCGCTCCTAACAGACGACTGAACATTCACCCTTCCCTGTTACCTGCCTATCGAGGTCCGGCTCCCATTCAACGCGCTATTCTCAACGCTGAAAAGGAAACCGGGGTGTCCGTCGTTGAGATGTTGAAGTGGAAAGAAGGTATCGATGCTGGTGCTATTTGGGGCGCATCTCGCGTGGTGAGTTCCTCCGTGGTCATGCTTTTCATTCAATACTAACCAGTCTCTTTTAATTCTAGCCCTTACACGAACATGCTATGTTTCCGGACATTCGAGATACTCTTGCTTACGTCGGAGGCAGACTCTTGGTGTCCGTTCTTCGGCACATGCGGGTAGGAACAGTATGTCTTTTCATCTTTTAGTTTTGAGGGCCTTCTTACGAGGCACATTTCCAGGCAACATCACAACCGCAAGCCTTCCTGAGGAGAGCGCCTCATGCACCAACAATCACTGCCATCGACTCTTGCGTCAACTTTTCAACTATGTCTGCTGAGTCCATCGTTCGACGACATCGCGCAATATCGCATCAGGTACTTGACATGGAATTTCCTGCCTTGTTGCATTAGCTCAATCTCCTCCAGCGCCCAATCATAACCTGCCTAAGCACGAAAAAAACTGTCCAGCTCCATGCTCCGTATGTACTCGATACGCCATCGGAATCTCTATCCAACATTCCGGGTCATGCAACATTCCAAAAATTCACCCGGACTCTCGATATTAGGTGTTCGGATGGATCGGTATTGAGGGTCCCGTTGCTCAAACAACAAGACAAGGCACTGATGGAGGCAAAAGATTGGTGGAATGGAACAAAGGGCTTAGGTCTCGTCAAGGACGATCAATTGAG
>JABFYK010058404.1:0-20733 GCA_018849495.1 Termitomyces sp. T123_Mx157 | reverse complement strand
ATGCTCCGGAGATCTCCGCGGGCCTGGGGGGAGCCGCGGAGGCGCCAGAGAAGCTGCGGAGGAGCTGTAACCAGTCCTGGAAGTTGGAAAATGGAAGTCCCCTGACACACACTGGCCGAGCTCACAGTCTGGAATGATGTATAAGCCCATGAACCATGCTATTGTTCAGGCTGGGGCTAGTCTAGCCCCAGGCCTGCCTTATATACTACAGGATTACTAAGTATGACTAAGCATGACTAAGTAACTACTGACTAAACCAGAGGCCACTGACTACAGCTCATGACTAAGTATGGAGCCAATGACTATGACATATTGACTAATCAGTCTGGTAGTATTAGAATCAGATAAGATAACAATAATAGATCAGGTGCCAAGTCCAAAATACCTGCTAGGCTGAGGAGCTGAGATGGAAGGGAGTAAGGAGGGGTCTGGCAGTCCAGAGCCCGACTAGATAGAGTGTCAGTGCTTGCAAACTAGACTGAACTAGGGTTGGAACATGGTCTGAGGACCGGTCCCCTTACAGTTCCCAGGCTTATCCATTGTTCCAGACTGTGAGCTTGGCCAGTAATGCCTCCTCATCTCTGCCTTGCCCTCTGCCTTTGCCTCTCATTGCTACTTGCCCCTTGCCCACCATGCTTATGCTGGCTTGTTCCTCACTTGCACTTGATCAGAGTGTCAGGTCATGAGTGGCCACTCTGCCTTGGACTTTCTATGGCCAACATCCCCTCACAGTATCCAACACTTCCTGTGCTTTTCCTATAAATCAATCAGCTCCTCTAGCCCTTCCTCCTGACATTTCAAGTCCCCAGGACAAAGTCTGGAGTTCCTTGTTGGCTCTAGAAATACAGGTCCAACTTACCCAAGCTTTCCTTATCTCCTACACTGCCAAACTCACTGGACTACATCAAACTACTGAAGCTGTGTCCCTCTCTCTCCAAACCCTTCTGGAATGCCTCCTCCTTGCTCCTATCACATATTGACTGCACATACATGGCCAGGAGGAGTGAGTGTTCTGAGGATGGGAGCCAAGGGAGCAATGTAGAGTGATTGTCATATGATTATAAGTAATAAAATGCTGCTTGTTCATATGGACATCTGTCAACAAGATCACTCTTCAGAGGTTTTGGTGACAAATCCACTTATTCCTGATACCTGCACTGTATATGGTGAAAACATCAATATATGTGCTATTTTTTGTTGGTCTGGAATGACCTTGTGAGGTGACCTGTGCAACATGTCATTGTTCAGCTCAATTCATTCAGGACCCACTGACAATTCTATTGAAAACATCCTCAGAGCAATCTCAGAGGGATCCTTGGGATATATATTCAAATATCAAGGCATGCAATACAGGTACAGTGGTGGAGTGATAATGCATCATCTGTATATACTGGTTTTTACCATATCCTTCACAAAATATCAACTATTGAAGCTATGAAATTGATGCTTGAAAAGACACAGTAGTGATGTTGAACCAAAACAGAGGACATGGACATGGATGAGGGCAAGGGCAAGGGCAGGTTCAAGAGACAATATATATGGTAGTCAGTCGAGGGCATGAGTTCTAACAAGGATACAGTCTGTAAATTTAGCATGCATGGGTCAAAAGAAATCGGCTTGTTGTTATGTTCCATAAATGGGAAAAGCCCCATTTGTTAGCCAATCTCATCCTCAGGTCAACAGGATTCATCCTGATGATGATTCCTGTTGACCTGAGGACATTCTCAAATTTATATCAAGTTACAAACCTGACAATAAATTATTCATTGACCCACAAATGGTCCTGTATTGAAAGGTACCTATACAGGCATACTTTTCATGTGATAATTGGGATAGGATCAACTGTGTTGAAGTTAGAACATACAAAAATGATATACAAACATGTATTATAAAACCTGTATGATGACATGTTCTTGGCATTTGAACCACAGATATGAAATTGGAGCTTTGAGTTGATAGAAAATAGGAACTGCAGTATTAGCCATGCAAAAAGAACTTTGATTACAAGCCAATATATAAAATTATCAATATATGGTATCAATGTAAATGATCAGTTGTCTGAATCTCTGAATGGTGCAGTTCATCCTCGGGACACCAACCTCTCCTGGCCATGTAACCCACTCTTGTTACTTACATAAGAGAGTCAGAGATCAACTGGATTGAGTGTTCAACCCCAGGTTATCACAAAAACCTGGTGGTCAAAGTCTGGAGAGAATTACTCAATCTGAACCCTTGGGTGCACATATATTTCTCTCTTGCATGGCATATCTAGTCATGTCTTGTCCAACACTGATACAGTGGGAGAGTGTAAGCTTGCAGCTTACAGCAGTTCAACTTCAATTGTCCATGGAACTGTATATATAAAATCAGATATCTGAATCATATAGTTGATTCAGATCTATGCCTTTTATAGGCCGTAATGCCTGCTGTGGTCTGGTTTCACTGGCCCTCTTACACCAAGAAGATGCCAGTCTTTGGCTTGCACAGGGATATGATGGAAAGCATCCTTGAGATCCAATTTGGCCATCAAAGTGCCACAACTGAAGCAACAGACATCATTCAGAGCCCTTGTAAACATGTCATAGACAATGTGATCCTCACTGTCTGGGATTCCATCATTAAATGAAGAACCCTCAGGCCAGGAGGGGTGGTTAATCAAGCACAGTTTCCCCAGGTTCCTTTTGTGCCCCACCACACCCAGCAGCAAGTAGCAAAAATTCGGTAAAGGCAGGGAATCAAAGGGGCCCACAGCATGACTGTTTGATGAGGGAGAGTAAGGAGGCTTCCACAAAGTCACTGTCTCAAAAGCAGACTTGAGATTCTTGCATATCTAATGGTGCTCCTCGCCAATGAATCCAATATCAGCCCCGAATTCAAGTTGATCAAAAATAGCTGATACAAATGAAGGATCAGGATAATCATGTAAGTAGTAATGTCATATGCCGAAGATGAGAAGCAAAGAAACTAGTGGGAAATGCATGATGTGGGTGCGGAGTCACGGCGTGGATCAGAGTTGGGATGCAGTGGTGGCGGTGGACAGAGGGAAGAGGCAAAAATTGAGGAGGTTAGCAGTAAATGCTTGAGAAGGAGGGGAAGACAAAAGAAGACAAAGCCAAAACCATAGAATGAACTGTTCAGTGGGCTCCCAGCCTGCCGCAGTACATCTTCAGGTCTTCTTGCAGTCCTTCTCCGTGTGCTCCTTGCTGCCACACTTGCAGCACTTGCGGATGCGACTGTCGGGGCATGGGGATGTAGTACATGCCCGCTTGTTAAAGGTGAAGCACATTTCAAAGCTAACATCACACTCGCGCTTCCCTGCAGGTTTGCGTGAGGTGCTTGGGGTTCGCGCATTCCCCAGGAAAGATTCTACCAGGAGCATCTCGTCCGGTCTGGCCCAGCCTACATAGGATCCCGCAAGCATCTCCTGCCAGCAATTGAGGTGGAAGTGGATGTGATACTGAAGAACCGCCGACCATTCATACTCTTGGTAGAGGTTCATCAAGTGCAATGAGTACCTGGCAGCCCCGTGTCCGATGACAAAGGTTGCGTACAAGTTCGAGGGTCGTGTCGCCCACATAGACGTCGATCAGAGGTTTTTGATTGTTTCATGTTTTTTTTTTTCAATTCGAGGTTGTTCCACAATTCTGTAAAGCGCTAGTATGATACAATTAACGTGAAGGTGTGAAGGTACTAAGGAAAGAAGTCTGCAACATGTGACCGTGACGTTACAACAAGAAACGCGTTCCGCATTCATCTCGTGCCTCCGTTCTGCGGACTGGTGTTCGCGGTTCGCATTCGATGTTGTTCCACAATCCTGGCTTCATCTAAACCATAATTTGATCTTTGGCCTCAGTCAAACTAATCGGCTCCAAGATGACTGACTCCTTTCAACTCAGCGTTTCAGCTATCCCCCTTCTTGACGGAACTCTAAATTAAGATTAGCTTAGCCTCCATTTGCTCAGTCAAATGTATCGCACGCCCCGTTCCCTTTTGCCCTCAACATCTTGAATGTTAGGGTCACAGCTCGTATATGGAATTGGATTCCATAGAACTTCAGGCAGGCTGCCTGGAGTGGAGTCCTTCTATACTTCCCCCTTATATAGAGGACACGCAAAAGGAATTGTGCAAAACACCCAAGTCCGGGACATGGCCACTATATTATTACTATGTTACTATAATGATATAATCTGCCTATACTGATGACTAGTGTCGCATCGGTAAGGATATGCCACGGCTTGTTGCTTTCGCCGCGCCCGTTAATGGATTCTGCAGTCAAACTCACCTATTGCCAGGCATCGGGACTCGCGTATAGTGGCAGAATGCTAGTACTACTTACTGGATGTTCTCGCTGTTCTATCTTATGGGACGTTGCAGCATTTATGTCTGGAATTGGCAATGGCCTGCATCGATCGCATGACAAGTACTTTGTCACGCTAAGCTTATATCTAGTCAGAATGAAACTTTACTGCAAGAAACAACGTCGCTGTCATAACGGTGTTCCTGCCAGCCCCTCCAGGATGCTTACTAAATAACTCCTGACGACGATAAGTCGGAATACACCTCATGATTCTGTTGATTGAAAAATCGGATGTAAATTTGTGGACAGGGCAGCTGTGGCCAGATTGCTGGACGAGTCTGTCTCCTTTGCTTCATAGAACTGATCCAACTATAACGAATAAAGTTCATTACATGTGGGGTGGGCATGGGGAAAGATGCTTACGTGGGAATCGGCGGGCCTACTTGCCGACGGGATCGAATTCTCACTTTGGGACAATCAATATCCGTTGGGATTCGTCTATATTAACGTTATATGTTTTGGAACCTCTTCCCCATCTTAACAGCTCCTTGAGATGCATTCTCTCGAAAAACCCTCCAACGAATCATCTTCCTGGCCTCGCAAAGTTTTCGTTTGGTTCAAGTTGCTTGGATCAGGTATCATTTTAGACATTCGCGCCCGCGCGCCGTGGTACATCAGCGACTGGAGGGATGCATGGAACTACCGGGTCGTCCCAGCCACCGCCCTCATCTTCTTCGCAAAGTAAGCAACATTCCAGACTTCACATTGTTCTTTCTAAATGAGTACGTGTAGTGTACTTCCAGGAATCGCCTTCTCTTTAGATTTAATAGAAACGACCGCCCAATATGGCGTAGCCGAGGTGTTGTTGTCGTCTTTCATGGCTGCGTTCATGTTCTCGATCTTTGGAGCACAGCCCCTTACGATCGCGGGTGTCACTGGTAAGGCCTGTCTCTCCCTCTGTGTAAACACGATCCTGATTAATGTGATTTGTTACAAAGGTCCTATCACTGTATTCAACAAGACAATCTTCGACATTCTAGAGGGTCGAGATGACTCTCCAAACTACCTGCATTTTATCGGTTGGGTCTATCTTTGGGCTGCTATCATTCACTGGATTACTGCAGTTCTTAATTGTACGTCATTCACATTACACGTCATTATTCAGGCCTCAATGTAGTGATAGGGTGCAACTTCCTCAAATACGTGACTCTGTTCTCGTGTGATACGTTTGGGTTCTACGTGTCATGGGTTTATCTGCAGTATGGTATTCAAGTTACAACGCGGCAGCTACAATCAACCGATCCACTTAATATTCCTGGCGCCCTTGTCGGAATTATTCTCGCACTTCTAATGCTTGTAACGTCATTTCTCTTCCAGTCGCTGTCTCAGAAGACATTCTTCCACCGGCATGTCCGGCGTTTCCTCGCAGACTACGGCATGCCCATGTCCTTGATAGCGTCATCGGCCATGGCATACTGGGGAAGATTCAATGCTGCCAACCCCAATACATTACCCATTGGCCCAGCCTTCATGCCCGCCGGTGGTCGCGAATGGCTTGTCAGATTCTGGCAACTAGACGGTAAATGGGTCGGCATCGCTTTGCCTTTCGGCATTGTTTTATGGATCCTCTTCTTTTTTGACCACAACGTCTCCGTGAGTGCAGGGTTTCCACAATTGAAGCTTTGTTCTTAATTGTTCTTCCCACTTAGTCGTTGATGGCCCAAAGTTCCGACTTCCCCCTTCGGAAACCACCCGGTTTCCACTGGGATTTCTTCTTACTCGGAATAACTACATTCCTTGCAGGCCTACTTGGATTGCCTGCTCCTAATGGCCTTATACCCCAGGCGCCTATACACACCACGTCCCTTCTCGTAATGGGCCACCCGCTTAAGAAAAGGGATGTCGAGGAAGACACCACGATCATCGGATCCGGGGCTCAGACTCCATTCCCACCCACTGATGCTGACAAAGCGCGCGCGACTGAACTGGCTTCGTTGAACAAGATGATATTAGAAGTTCCGGTCTCGGTCGTTGAGCAACGTGTGTCTAATCTTGCGCAGGGTTCTCTATGTCTCGTTCTGCTTACGGGACCCTTCCTGCATATTCTGAATCTCATCCCCCGAGGTGAGTTGATGGTTACTAAGCGTTTGTCTTTCTCATATTCGACCGTCAAGGTGTATTGGCTGGCCTGTTGTGAGTCATATATATGTGCGGGTCTCAAGTCCAATTTACATCCTGCTTGTTAGCTGGTACATGGGTGTTGATGCCCTACGCGGTAACGGAATCACTCAGAAGATATTCTACTTTCTTCGAGATAGGAAACTTACTCCTGGAGATGAGCCTCTCAGAAAAGTGCGCAAGTCGCGAGTCCTTCTGTTCATTGCAGTGCAGCTTGCCGGTTTTGGTGCCACATTTGCTATCACCCAGACAATAGGCTGGTGATCTCGCAAAATTAAACTCCCCTTACTGATGACAACCGTTCAAATCCAGCTGCTATTGGATTCCCTGTCATTATTATGCTGCTCATACCCCTTCGCGTGTTTCTCATCCCCCGGCTTCCGTTCACCTCGGAGGAGTTGGCCATTCTCGACCAACCTACAGCATCGCCATTCGTGAGTTTTCATCTTTTCTTGGTCTCAACGTCATTTTACCTTCCCGAATATCCCCAACACCTCCCATCTTCATGTATCGTCTTTGCACTTCTCACATCGCTTCTAGACAATGGAATCGGTCGGAGGATCCTTGTAATGTCGACACTCCATTGTGCAAAGACCAAATGTTTTCTAAGGATTTGTTTAGATCTTGTCTGGTATTTTTACGTCCATGTTCAATGTAAATCTATAAATCTCCCCAAGAAACAATCTCGTGTGAGTTTCCCGTGAGTAAAATGCATCAGCTGACACGTTGACCATCTCGTGTGAACGTCATTCTTGAGAATATAAAGATTAAGAGATTCTACCTTAGGAGATAGCTCCTTTTTTCGCCTGTGCTATGGAGAACTCTGATAGTAAAGTCCTGGGTGTCGTGCTGCTCATACGACATGGCGATCGCCAAGGTCGGCATTTCTTTCGGGTTACTCTTTATCAGATAATCACCCGTCACCGATCATAGGTTTCTACCAGGACCCAACCACATACACGCCATCAAACACTATCCTTACGCCTCTTGGCAATGTATTCTCAATATTTGGAATTCATAGACGTTAAGCTCATTTGATGCTCATAGCAACAGGAATACCAGTTGGGACAACTGCTTCGGCAGGTGTATCTCGATTCCTCGTCACCTTCATATATCAATGGAATGAATGGTACCCTTGTCAATGGTGCTCAGTTCCGTGTTCGTGCAGATGCAGGAGGTGAAGGCGGGGTCATCGTGAATTCGGCACAATCTCTCATACAAGGCTTAATTCCTGCTAATTCAAACTTCACGACGACGCTTGCAAACGGGACGACCATTGAAGGACCTTTGGATGGATATCAAGTAAGTGTGATGACTCGGTTACGTTAATTTCGATAATCTGACTCCTTCCTTTGTGCATAGTACCTTCCTAGTAAGTTTCGGGCATTATGTTCGAATAATTGAAAAGATCCAGATAATACGTCACAATAGTTGAATCTGTGGAACCCACAAATGACATTTCACTCGAGGGCTGGACATCGTGCCAAGTAGAGCGAAACATCTCTTCCATTCCATACAAGACCTGCTTGACATATGTGTTCTGTAGACATTTGACGAATCGACGTCCGCCTTCTACAACTCCACCGAATTTCAGGAGAAAGCTGCGGAATACAAGGATTTCCTGGACTCGCTTCCTCGATTTCTGGATGGGCGCCCAGTAGATCTCCAAAATATGGTTCGTCCGGGCCCTACTCGTCTAATCACATTAATAAATCGTCTTGAAGTGGAACGTAAGATGCCCGACGAGATGCACATAACCTCAGCTGAGAGTTTGAACGCTAGATCTACGATTTCATGAACGTTAACTTCATCCATAATTCAACCTTCGCCAAAGCTTTGCCTCAGGGGCATCTCCAGACTGCGCGTTACTTGGCTGATTGGCACGAGTACAATGTTTTCAGCGATCCTCAACTAGATGGTATAGGCAACAGTACGTGTATCAAGGTATGACCCCTATATCGTTCCTTACTTTTTGTCAGTTGCTGGGCAGACAACCCTCCCGTCGATCATCGATGGCTTTAACAGTATTCTCAATGACACAGACCCGGTCAAATTTGTTTATCTTGCCATTTCTTATAAGCCATTCCTTTCTCTTTTCAACATGACTAAGGTTACGGAGGCTTCTCCTGAATTGGCTGCTATCGGTTGGTAGATTTTATCTCTCTTTGACACGACTAAGCCAACCAGTACTGTAACTGCGCAGTCAATTACGCAGCAGCGCTCGCGCTCGAGGTTCGTCAGCCCGCATCAGGAGAACCTGTCCTACGTTTCAACTTTATGAATGGTACCGGAACGGACTTCAAGCACTACCACATCCTGGACTCCACGTCGGATGTCCTCGTCAGCGAGTTCATGAGCCAGCTCCAGGTTGGTTGGACTCCGGTTGCATGTTTTACTTGTTTTGACAGGACCCTATAGCCTGTCGAGATTGAATCGATCAACAAGTGGTGCTCTGTGTGCGTCAACACCCAGGACAGGGGGTGTGGTGCTCTTAGCCTGGCTGCTGCAGAAAGCCGTCCCACAATCAGTCCGGTCGGCGCAGGTTTCCTCGGTGCTGGTTTGATGCTGGCTGTGGCACTGGCTATGTTTTCCGTGTTATTCTTCCTAGGCTGGACTGTCGGTAAGAAACGTAAGCGCTCGACCAAAGCATCTATTGTGAGTATTCCATCAATCCAGATGAAGCCAAATCTGAAGAAGACATGCATGCAGGCCAGTTCCGAGTCGGAGGCATGAACAACCATCCCAATTCAACAAGCTTCTGACTCTATTTGTTCTTCAGTGTAAAGTAGCAAGGTACCACGATCCTCATGTTGAAACAAGTAACCTGCTTGTATTTGTACTTGAAACGCGTTTATTCATATTACATGCTACGTTGATTATTTTACATGTTGCAACCGAGGATCCATATCTAAGATCGTGTCAAGGATCACCTGTAATTATTGCCTTCAGTCATATCCTATCATATCGTCATAATCTGAATGCTCATGAAAATCGTCTGCATAATGAGCTTAAGTATTGGCTGTGAAGTGAAGATAAAGTCTTACCGCTCCCAGACGATGAGTCGTCTTCATCTTCAGGATAGTCATTTTTGTAATACTCTTCGGCTGGACGAGAATCATGAAACAGTGGCAGTGGGTTAGCGGAACACGAACCGTTAGAATCTTCATCAGCTTCGTCCTCTTCTTCAGACTCTGAGGTAGACTCATAGGGATTAGTGATTGAGAGAGGAAGACCCGATCTAAAATAAATCAGTGGGCATTCAAAGACGAAATGAGATGCCGAATACAGAGTTGCAACGTTTGCAGCTTCATTCCATTCACTGAGAGTCGCCGGTCTGTGGTAAAACACATCCCACACGTAGTCATCATTGATCTGCATCGTTACATCTTTACTGGGAGAAGCGCCCTTAATTTCGGTAGAAGGTGGACCTAATGCCACATCGTGCACTAGAAATTGTAAGTACAAAAGAATTCGAAGACTGGGATAACGTACATTTGAGATAATCATTGAGCATCGGCAAAAATTTCTCCATCTCAGAATCCATAGGAGATAATAGTGATTTATCTGTTGTCAGAACAGCATCAAACATCTTGAAGTCCGTTTGCGAGTTTTTTGGAGGAATATCTTTCGCAGACAGGACCTTCGGCCTTCCAAGGATGTCAGTTTTACTCGAAGCATACTTCAATGTAAGCACATACGGGGCGACAGGACGCGAAACTCTGAAGCTCTCCGAGTTTTGATCATCGTAGTCATCAAGGCTCAGAACAGTGTAATGCCGTGCTTCGTCTTTAGGTTTCGTGTTGGGCGGAGATACATACTGGGGTCCAGCAGATGGTTTGGAGTCAGGTAGAGTCGCAGCTTCACGAGTAAGTCGGGAGATCTGGTCCTGATCATGAAAGTCAGCGACAGTTATGCACGGCGCCAATGGTGGACATTATGCACCTGAATCTGTTTTGCTTGCTGCTCATCCTCCCAAGCATCCTTCTCAACCGTCTGAGCAAACTTGAAAACACCCATCCCACGCGATTTCTTCCTCCGTACTCGAGATTCTATGACTGTCATGGCCAGATTGGAGCATGTTCAGAAAAGTAAACGAAATATCTACCGAGCGCGTCGAGTGGCTCCTCATTACGTTTTCTCTTGATACGGACGATGGTTAATGGATGAGACACTGCATCTTCTGTGTCGACTTCCATAGTCGACACCTCAACGCGAGTGCTTCGAGCTGTTGTGGTACAGGTATCAAAGCAAGACGCGGATCGAATTGATTGTTCGATTGATGCATTGAATTTGCCTGTAATATTGGACTCAGCCACAAAAGTTCATTATCTCACTTAACAGTTACCATGTACTTGCACTCAAGATGTTGATTTTGTGTGTATGTCCAAAATTCAACGTTGACCGTATCATTCCTTGTACTCTTGAGATCAGTCCCTATGACTCCAAACACACCGAACGACCTCTTTCCCGATCACCGCCATTTGGCTGTAATGTTGATCCACCTCTCCACATTTTATAATGAGCCAGATACGAAACCTCTCAATCCAACGTCCTCTTCAGCATCTTTCTCCGGAACTCATCTTGAACTCGACGAATGTCCCTGTACTTGGGGTTTATCGTTTTCATTTGTGTCATCCTTACCACTATCCGACTTTTATGGCATCGTGGCCGTTCCCCATTCTCCCTGAGAATGCATCTTGCATATGAATTTGGTCATACTTGGTGACCCACAATGTTAATATACTTTGCCTGTCGTCATTTTCCTTTGGGGGTATGCATCTTCCAACATTTTCTGGTCCTATAATAAACTCAGCCATCATCAGTAGGAAGTGCGACAAGAGACCTGGAGTCCCAGCCCTCCGAGACACTACGACGGCGGTCACTCATTGACTGACTCGAGATCAAGGCATATTTTGGCTTTCTCGTCATTACCGAGCAGAAATCCTCTCACACACACCAAGCATCAAGACGAATTTGCATAGATACAAACATTTGTTTTGAATTGAAGTTTAAAAGTCTTGATATGTATGCGGAGCCTTGATATATATCTAGAGCTCCTCTCCGACAGGGCCTATCTTGCCTGGACTGCCAGCTGTTTTCCAAGCACCAAGGATAAGGCTAACGATGTCATCAATACCTTTTCTCTCTTTGATACTGGTGAACACGGTAGGCCCATCACCACGCATAAACTTAGAGTCTCGTTCCATGACCTCAAGTGACGCTCCTACGTAGGGAGCAAGGTCTATCTGTTGACGACGTGAGCCTATGACATCAGGTTAAAATGTTTCTCCGATGAGAACTTGCCTTATTTACTACCAGGAGGTCTGACTGAGAAATACCTGGGCCACCCTTTCTAGGAATCTTATCACCTCCCTGAAACCCAAATCAAGAACCGGTCTCGTTTCACGTATTGTAGAAAGGAGCTGACCGAGACATCTATGACATAGATAATGTAATCTGCCAGTTCTCTCGAGTAGTTTGCAGCAAGATTGTCGCCACCACTCTCGACGAAAAGGAGCTGGCAGCCATATTTGGCTTGCAGAGTTTCCAAAGCGCCCATGTTAGCGCTGATATCCTCGCGAATGGCAGCGTGAGGACAGCCTCCCGTCTCGATAGCAAGGATCCGCGATGCAGGCAATGCACGATTGTTGATCAAGAATTCCTGATCCTCACGAGTGAAGATATCATTCGTGACAGTCGCTAGCGAAAATTTGATTACTGTATTCTCTGCAAAGAAATATCGAACATACCGATATTCATCTCTTGCCTCAGTGCCTGGCAAAGAGCCAACGTCAAGGCCGTCTTGCCTGATCCGACGGGCCTAGCATCAATAGTACATAAGGACGCGCTGATGCATTGTGATAATCATTGCACAGACCCCCCGATCCCTACAGTGAAACCTCTCTCTTCGAAGTTTCGCAAAGAATAATCAGGTAGATCGCGTTCAGAAAATTTCCCTGTGGGAAGTGTGCGTTAGCTGGTGCTTGATGTATCTACACACATTGGGTACCAGGGTGGTCTAAAACTTCGTGGGTGTGGCCATGATCTCCGCCATGAGAGTGAGAGTGTAATTGAGAACCATCGTGAGTGTGTGAATGTTGGGGCTCGCTGGAGGAAGAAAGATTGTTGATGAAAGCTACAGGCATAGGAAGGCAAGTGAAAGATAAGGAAGCTACGCGAGGTTATCCCAAATTGGTCATCAGTTGTTGTATTTGGCCCCCACGTCTTGGCATGGCCGGAGTTGACTTCAAAGTACATCCAAG
Source organism: Termitomyces sp. T123_Mx157 (assembly GCA_018849495.1). Lineage (NCBI taxonomy): Eukaryota > Fungi > Basidiomycota > Agaricomycetes > Agaricales > Lyophyllaceae > Termitomyces > Termitomyces sp. T123_Mx157. The sequence goes on along the minus strand of JABFYK010058404.1, from coordinate 7,995 downwards.
TAGCACGGAAAGCAGCTCGCTGCTACACAAAGCGGCCTATACTCACGTCGTAAGCATAACGAGGGACGGTGTCAGTCGTTTCTAAATTTTAAATCGATAGTCACTGGACAGGTCCCACTGCAGATTTCGATATTGGCATATCTGGTAACAGGAAGTCTCTGGAAAGGTTCGGCTAGAGCAGAAAGAGCATAGAAGCCCCATTAAAAACAGCAATGTTTACTCGGGATGGGATAACCCCAAGCCGACCAGATTTTAGTACTACGGTCGACTTATATACACCCACCTAAATGCATCATGCATCATGGTCCGGACAAGTTGATGAAGCAATTTTTGTGCCCTTCTCACCTAATTCACGCTCGAAAGATCATCGATCAGCGGCAAATGGCCTAGAGTTGAAGTCATGATGACAAAGCACATGTCATTCTGCACAGCCACAACATTCGAACAAGTAACGAGTTACTGTGTACTGCCACATGAGAAAAAATTCAAATGCACTGGTGACATACGAAAGCTCAAGCGATGACTATTCTGAAACCGATGAACAGCCCGAAAGGAAGAAAAGGTGTGTTTTCAGTCTTCTAATGGTTTCAAAGTGTCCAAGTCGTAATGCAGGAAATTACCTTCACTTTCCATGACCTTCTTGACTCCGGTTCCCATGGATCGTCCAGAATTGCACCAAGGTCGGAAGCGTACGCAACCTCACGTAGAAGGACAATGGGCAGCCCATGTCTTCGTTTCCTTAATCGTCCACAGGCACTCGCCTTTGAATACGCTGATAGACGACGTGTTAACCCATGCGCAAAAAGTGACTCCCACTCTACACGATTTTTGGAATGGCGAATTGTCGATTAAACGTGAATTGCACATCTCAGTTTCTCGACCAACTTACCTACGAATGCATCAGAAGGAGGATTTGAAAAAGGCAGTGAAAGAACTATCGAAAAGATTCTCTCCGTAAGTCCTGGTGTAACATACCAAAGGTGATGCAAACAGATTGATTGTAGAATTTTACTCTAGTTTTCAGGTATCCTTCGCAACATTTTCAGAATTGCATAACGATGAACGCACGAGAACGTTCCTTACGATGGAAACAGGTGCAGGCCATCATGAGGTATTCCGCATTCATTGCCGATGAATGATATACTCAGGATCGCCCACAGCTTCGAGCCATGTGTGATGCTCTGACAACCACGCTGAAAGCTATCCGACAGAAAGAGTTTTACTCAGACCCTCGTTTTCACGCATCCATTGCGTGGGCCCTCCTTGAGACGCATTCGAAAAGGACTCTTGCCGAAAACAGTTTGGGAGAAACATTGGCTGGTTCACACTGTATCAGCAATAGCTCTGAGTCAGGGGTTGACCTAGCATTTCCTACTATTTCCCATCTTCCTGGAGGCTTGGTGCCAGAACTGAACGAACTATTCAGTAAGAGGTTATCTGCGGCAAAGACGGGAACCTATGAAATCGAAACGATCACCGTTAAGATTGGTAAAGAACCTTACACCTGGCGTCTATCGGGAAGCTGAGTTCATGGAGGAGTCTGGATTGGATATCTACTCGGCTTCTCGATTATCGACCATCCAGGTGACTATCGCAATCTGGCAGTGGTGTTTTCTATAGTCAAAATTGAGTTCCTTTCCTCCTTTCCCCACTTTGCTCTCCTTCGTCAGTATTTCAACACCCGTTGAGCGTGCAAGTCGACATTGCCGTATTTTAACACTCTCTCGTCATGGTCAATTGACCTGCTCCAATATGATCGGTAACGAATTTTTCCTTTTTAACTTCACGGAGGACTGTATCTTTAGCCTGTATATGCATAGGTATCGATTCATCACACCTGTGTATCTTACAGCTCCTGGCTAATTTGTCTCAAAGGGGTCTAGTTCAGCTGTCAGGTGAAAGATATTCCGACACACGTGAACAATGAATATTGATGAATCTTAAGTACCCCGAACCGCGACCTCAGCTCCTGATGGGCGATAGCTCTATGATAGGTTACTATCTAAGTCAAACATTGAGCTCTAGCTCAATGCTCCGCGCGACCCAAGTCCGACACAATGCGGGTGGTCATGAAATCAGTACAAATATTACAGAGGACCGTCACGGTTCCGGCGAGATATCTTGATCAAGCTTTCGTTCCGAAAAACCTCTCTTGCTAATTGTTGACGTTCCGTGTTCTTCGTTGCTTTTGTTATAGTTCAGTGCCTACGTCGCGGGTGAACAAAAGAAGCAGAACCAACGCAGGACACCTTAAATAAGGAAATTGCTAGAGCCCTTGAACTCCATTTGTGACACCTAGGCGCACTGCTCATTTTCCTATCTTGAATTTGCTCACAGATTGCCCGAGTCATACTACCAATGGAGAGTATGATCGAATAACGGTCGGTATTCGCGTGTGCCGATGCGTATTCATCCCTGTACTTCTGCCTCCGGTGTCAGGACAGTTTCTGCACACTGGTTTTATCTTTTCAGAAGGAAATACAGAATTCCTGTCATCTATCTAATACTCAGTGTCGAGCGACAGTAGATGCCTTGTCATTCACACAACCTTAAATATGTCAGGACGTGACGTACTCTCAAGCTTGATGGTCGAGCTTCATATGACCTTATTGAACATCCGTGGTACTGCCTACATCACTGAAATCCGAGGGATTTTCTCAACTCGAACCAGCTGCCTACGCTTCCTACTAAATTCCTGACTGTGTAGTGGGAGTTTCGCTTAGGAAACAGTATCATTCAACCGTGGATATGATGACGTTGAGGGCTTAGGGCTGAATGTTGATCTTAATGGCGCATCTGGGCCTGGGCAAGCATAACATACATAATCTTGACACTAAATCCGATTACATCCCATGACCCCTTTGTCACTGCAGCTCGTTTCTTTATACTAGGGAGGTAACATTCCCATTTTGGAATAGTTGTATGACTTTCACTTCACTAGAAATACTTCGTTGAACAAAAATTCCCTTTGAGGTTGGCCATAGATCAGATATGCCTATCCAAAATTCCTTGATGACATCTATCTAGATTTACTTCCATTGAGGTCCTGTGTAGTGCCTACATACCAGGACATCTAAGGCCACTAGTAGTTTCAGGACACTAGCTCCAGTGTTTTCCATCTACCAGGATGTCCAGCTACACAAGAGTCATGGTACAGCTCCACAATGCAATAATGGAGTTCTGGAATGTTAGGGACATAGATGCATCCTCTGAAGGTCAGAAGCCCATCCTAGAGACTCCACTTGTCTGCATATACTGACTTAACCCCACTGGCTTGTCATGCTCAAAGGGCCTGAGCAGCCTGGACCACTGCATCCTCTTGCACACCATCTCAATTCCCTCACTGGATGTCCTTGAGGATGTTTGCCTCATCTCCTTGGACCACAATTCCTTCTAGAGCATGAATGGCAAAGAGCTCAAGCTTGAGGAGAATGATGTTGTTGTTATCACCTGCCCCAGTGCCATGATCAGCTTGCCTAGATAATGCATCTGGCTTACCCATGCTCTGTCCAGGTTTGTGGTGCAGTGAGAAGTCAAAGTTAGCAAGATACAAGGACAATCAAGCTTGGTGTTGATTGAGCTTCTTTGCTGTATGGAAGTACTCTAGATTCTTGTGATCTGTTCTGCCTTCAAACTTATGCCATGCACCCTCAAGAAAATGCTGCCATTCTTCAAAGAACTGAATTATGACAAGCATCTCCTTGTCATGGATGTCATAGTTCTGTTCTACTGCATTAAGGCTCTTGGAGTAAAAGGCTACAGGATGCCACTTGCCATCCCTCTTAGACTACTGAGAAAGAACAGCTCCTGTGGCAAAGTCAGAGCTATCTGCTTCAACCCAGAAGGGGGTGTCATTGTCAGGGAATAGGAGGACTGGCTTAGAGGTCACTGCTTGCTTGAAGGCATCAAAGGCAACTTGCTGTGCAGACTTCCATTGCCATACCATGTCCTTGACAGTGAGGTCAAAAAGAGCTGCCTGGCAGGCATAGTGAGAGAAATCTTGGATAAACCTCTGGTAGAAGTTAACAAAACTCAGAAAGGCCTGTATTTCCTTCTTGTTCTTTGGCTCAGGCCACTCTGCTACACTTGCTACTTTAACTGGATCCATCTCAGCTGTTCTATGAGAGATGATCAGACTGAGGTACTTGACCTTAGTCTGCTCAAACTTACACTTCTCAGGCTTAAGATAGAGCTGGTGTTGGCAGAGATGTTCCAAAACAATGCATGTGATCTGACAGTGTTTTTCTAGGGTCTTGGTATAGATGAGGATATTGTCAAGATATATACAAACAACACCCTCCACAATCAGATCACAGAAGATATCATTCATCATTGTCTGGAAGGTGGCTGGACTATTAGTGAGAATGAAGAACATTACCAAAGGTTCAAAGAGTCCACAATTGGTTCTGAACACTGCCTTCCACTCATCTCCTTCCTTGATGCACATGTTGTTGTAGCCCCAACAGACATTCAACTTAGTAAAATATCATGCACCTCAAAGGTTGTTGACCAGTTCAGAGATGAGTGGTAGGGGATAGTGGTTCTTGTCAGGAAACTGCTCATACCAGACCCCTTGATTGCTTCCTTTATTCTGGGCCTCCCACTTATTGTAGGCCTCCCATCCTTGGTCTACAGGTACCTTCAACCAAGGGTTATCTTTTGGTCATATTTGTATGAGGTCACGTGCAGGGAGTCCAGAGATCGAGGCTATTTACAGTGGATTTCCATTTTTGGATCAGACTCCAGATTTGGTTGTTGTTGGCTGTTATTTCCAGAAGCTCTAGGGTAATTTTTCCAAAGACTGGCATTGGGGATCCTTAGACTTGTTCTCTTTGGATCTCCCTCTGCCAGGTGAGTAGCTAGAACCCTAGAACTTCTTGTATATACTGAATAGACTTTGGATCTCCCTCTGCCAGTTGTGTGAGCCAGCCACAGCCTCCAGAGGTTGCCCATACAGTGGCTCTACTAGAACCAGCAGGCCACGCCCAATCAGCAGACCATGCCAACAATGCTTTTTGTCATTGAGTAATTGCAGAGTATGGCAAAGACAAGCTCTTTTTCAAAGTGAGTGGGGGCATGGTGGCTCAGCTGGCACCATTGTGTCCTTAGGGAACTTAAATTTCAGCAGTTCCCAAGTGGCAAGCACCTACCCAGAAGGTTGGTAGTTTGACTTTACCCTGGGGCATGGTATGCACTGTGGCCTTTGGCAGAAAACAAAATAAACACCACACCTGGCTTATTCAACACCACCAGAAAGCCACTGCCCACACGTGTTTGATTAGGCAGGCTTTGTTGTGCAGGCCGACTGGGACCAACCAATCAACACATGATACAATGAGGCATGGTGACCACCATGCTTGTGACCAGATGAGAAAAACAGACAGTTTCCCCAGGGCAATGGATTTGGGAGAGGGCTTAGGTCTTTGCTGACCAAGCGGGTCGTGGTATGGGTAGGCATGAGAATAGGATGTCAATAGTTTGATCAGGCTGCTGACATTACTGTGTGATCCATTGGATGGTGCCAGTTATGTCAGCGAGGTTTGATTGGGTGCTCAACCAAAAGGCATGGCACATCTGTCACTAAGCAGTATACTGGCCCATTCCATCATGGGTTCCAAATCTCAGGATCAATCTTCCAAAGGTAGTGTCTGGGCATGGGGAAGGGTTAGTTGTGAAACCCTTGCTGGTGTGTGGGAGTGGGAGCCTGGAGCTGGGCAAGTGCCTCATGTGGGACAATACCAGCACACACACAGTAAGCCCTGCTGAGTATAGCTGGGTTTAGAAATTGGGACAGCACATTAGCGGCAGATGGTATGGGAATTTGCAGTGGGAAGTAGTATGAATTCTGGCAGAGTCAAATTGTAGTAAAGTGGCTACAAGGCATAACTGGCATCAGCTGAAAAGGGATTGGGCTGGAGAACTAGCTAGAATGTCCATGATTACCACCCCCATTACATACTGCAGGACCTAGAACACAACAGGTCATGTGTAAAATAGGTCTTGAAGGAAATAAAATGGAGCAATCAATCAATCAATCAATCAATCAAAGTGAGTGGTAAGCCCTAACATGGTAGGCCACAAGGTGTTATGTATACCTTGTAATTGGGAGATGGTAACAAAACTGCTTGACCAGGCACATGCCATGGTAGGACATTTTGGCACCCAGCAAACAACAGAGTATATCCATTGATGGTATTGGTGGCCAATGCTAGTTGCAGACACATGAGCCTTCTGCATGACCTGCCAACCATGCCAGCAAGCAAAAGAAAGTAATCAACTTCCTGCAGAGAAACTACATTTCCTGCCCATACTGAGAAACCATGGGACTCTATTGGAATGGACTTCATTAGCCCATTCCTCAAATCTAAAGGCTATAACTACCTATGGGTAGTTATTTGTTGCATGACAAGCATGGTGCACTCAATATGGGTACACACTACTATGACAGCATCCCAGCTATCATGGATTTACATGTGTGAAATTGTGAGACTACATGGTCTCCCAAGCTCAACCAAGTTCACAATTAATGTGAGCATCTCTGAGATGACAAAGTATGTGCTGTTCAAATTGAACAGTGGATACATGCTAGCAATGTTGTGTGAGATATGGTCTGATGTGGTGATCCCTGAGGAGATCAAGGACTTTGCACACCAAGCCCTCAAGAACTTGGCTGCAGCATATGAGGCAATAATCAAGGCACATGTCTTCCAGATGTGTAGCACTAATAGGCATTGATGTGAAGAACCATTGATTGGAGGAGTTGCATTGGTCCACAAAGAATTTGAACCTTCCATGAGGCAGAGCACAGAAGCTCTGCCCTAAGTAAGTAGGACCATACAAAGTTGCTGAAGTCTGTAATGAGACTTCAAACTATACACTGGAGCTGCCTCTGGTACTCCAGGAATGGAGGATACATCCTAAGTTCCATGTGGCAATGCTACAGCCTTATAAGACTAGCAACAATACATTATTTCCAAATTGGGTAACCCCAGAGCCATATGACTTTGGGGCACCTAATGATCTGGAATGGTTCATGGATTAGGGGGTAGCTGTAAGGGGACAACCCTATATAGGGACTCCACTCTATTTGGGCCTAGCCTTATGGACATACTGGACCAGCAACCTTCCTTCTCAGGGAAGCTTGGGTAAGTTGAATCTGTGTCTCTAGGGACAGCAAACAACTTCAGGCATTGTCCTGGAGGCTGGAAGCGTCAGGGGGAGGTGCTGGAGGGGTTGGCTGGGTCATAGGAAGAGCACAGAGACTATTAGAGCACTGGTGGGGCAGAGACCTTCCAGTTGCTTCAACTCCTTGAAGCAACAGGCACAATCTGTGGCCATGTCACACAACTGGCAGAGGGAGATCCAAAGTCTATTCAGTATCTACAAGAAGTTCTAGAGTTCTAGCTACTCACCTGGCAGAGGGAGATCCAAAGGGAACAAGTCTAAGGATTCCAAATGCCAGTGTTCAGAACATTCACCCTAGAGCTTCTGGAAACAACAGCCAACAACAACCAAATCTAGAGTCTGGTCCAAAAATGGAAATCCACCATAAATGGCCTTGATCTCTGGACTCCCTGCACATGACCTCATACAAGTATGACCAAAAGATAGCCCTTGGTCGAGAGTACCTCTGAACCAAAGATGGGAGGCCTACAATGAGTGGTAGGCCCAGAATACAGGAAACAATCAAGAGGTCCCAAATGAGCAGTCCCCTGACAGGAGTGGCCTGAGCCCAAGAACAAGAAGGAAGTCCAGGCCTTTCTATGTTTTATTAACTTCTACCAGACATTAATCCAGGATTTCTCTCACCATGCCCACCAACCTTTTGAACTCACTGTCAAGGACACAGCATGGCAATAGAAGTCTTTGCAGCAAGTTGCCTTTGACACCCTCAAGCAAGCAGTGACCTCTAAGCCAGTCCTCCTATGCCCTGACAATGACTCTCCCTTCCCAGTTGAAGCAGATAGCTCTCACTTTGCCACAGGAGCAGTTCTC
>JABFYK010058403.1:6760-19072 GCA_018849495.1 Termitomyces sp. T123_Mx157 | reverse complement strand
AAACTACCCTCCTCCCTCGCGACTACGGCTACCGAAGTTGCGCATAGCTATCATAACCCGGCGTACTATGCGCTGCGGAATTCGAACCCGCGATCGACACACGTACCGCCGCATACGGATCCGCATACTGCATCGTCCTACTCATTCTCGGCATCTCCTGCCCTTGTACACCTCCCTGCGTCTGCACAAACCCACTCGGCGCCGGATCAGAGAATGCCCCATACGCATCCATACTCGGTCTCCCCGCATACCGATTCTCATCCGCAAACGGCGAGCTAGGATGCGTATTCGCATTGTCATCCAGGTGGTGGTCGTATCTTGGAGGTTTATATGCGGCAGAAGACGCGGCGGGCTGTGAGGGAGGCGGTATATGCGTGTATTCGTCGTCGTCGTCTTCGTGTGGGAGTTGGTCTTCTATGTCGTCAGCACGCGTGGGCACGCGGAAGGGTGGGTCACGCGGCCCGCTGGCGGTAAGCTTTCCCGAACGCCAGTCAAGCACAAGGAGAACAAGAGACGCAGCCCAGAAGCCTATTGACACGATGTTAAGTATGAGATACACGAGGTATTGCAAGAACACTCGCCAAATGCAAGCCAAAAGAATATAGCCCCGGCCTTCTTGGAGCTGCAGAACCCATCCAGACCTTTCTTAAAATCATCGCCAAGATCTTTGTGAGGATCGTTGTCTGGATTCTTGCACCCTGGTTGTGTCCATGCGGATATTGTGACGATGAAACTGAGTTACGTTTAGGTGACGAGTCCAAATTAGGAACAAGGCGAGACAAACGAGATACGTACGAGATAAGGAGGCTGGCAGCAACACCTGTGCCAGTGAGGATGAATCCGACGCGCACCTCCTTTAACGCACGCGCCAGGCGGACAAGTTTGTCGTGTTTCTCATTCACAACGGGGACAGCTAGCATGAACGCAGACAGGAACATGCCCGTAATTGATATGAAGAGCGCAAAGCCCGTAAGACCAGCTTCAGGTACGTCTGAGCATGGTTCAAGATGGAACAGAAAACATAACATACATGGCCCAACTTTCCATTTTGCCTGAAACGAAGCTACACTCGCAAAACACGCCATAGCGAGAAAGTTGAAGAAAATTTGAGATGAATGGAACACGATGGCTGGTTTTGAGACGATCATCTAGCAAAAATCACTTCAGTATGTGAGTTTGGTGGGTGTCAAAGTATGAACCCATATCCAAGGAACCCAAAGAAGTGGAAGGATGAGCAGTAGAACAAGTTCACCGCCGCCAGTCGTGCCCATCGTCGTGCCATCCAAAGGACAACATGATTACGTAAATCAATAGAATGGAAAAGAATCCAGATGTCAACGGCAGGCAGAGGGGCGCCGAACGAAGCACGGGCGCGAAGAGAAATGCCAGGAAAAGATATACAGAAAACTCACGTTATCATCGTATACCATGCCATGCCCGTTCCCTATTCCTGCTGCTGATGTTTTTGAATTTTTGGAGGGCGAAATACGCGCCACAAAGTCTGCGACTCCGTCAAAGACGCCCATGTTGGAGGTTTGAATCAGATATGTCTGAGCGTGTCAAATGTTGTGTTACCGATGAAAGCTCGTGGATGCGACGTGTATTTCGGCTGAACAGTGAAATGTGTTTAATAGATGGGTTAGCTGGGGAGATGTGGAAGATATAAGGGTAAGGGGCTATGAGGAGGATGAGTGCGCAGTTGAACCTGTGTTTGAGTAGTGAATGTCGAATTTCCGCGTTCACAACGGGCTGCGCAGGCCACGTGCTAATAGTTCAATTGTGGAGATTACCAGGCCAGGACACCCATTTATACATCACTGCATCCATTTTTTTTCCTCACGACGACTCAAACCGAATTGCGCCGCGGTCCAATCTGAATAACTTACTTCTCTCAACTGCGATTTCAGCAATCTTTCTTGTCAAGACACCGGCGTGACCGAAACTGTTTGGACAAAGGTTGAGGAAGCGGTCCTCCTGATGTACTTGCTTGTCATCTGTGCTTGCTAGATAAACAAAATTGCTCCTCGTACCCTCGAGAATGCCTGCTGACATGATTGGTCTTTATGTACGAGCGGCGGGAGTATAGACAGAGAGATAGACAATCTCAACGGTGATCGAGTACTTTGTGTTACATATCGCAGGTGATAGATGATTCAGGAAACGCCCGACTCTTGTCAAACAACCCATTTTAGCTTCTACATATGCACGCCTTCATTCTCGCGTTTTCATAATGCCGAAGTCTTCACTGTGAGTATGTGTCAACAAGCACTATTACTCGGAGGTCCCTCAAGAGGTTACAAGGAATCCGCAGTCCCGAACAAGCCATAATGCTCCTCTCTCGTTATGAACACCGACCGATCAAGCAACGCATCCTCCCTCCAAGTTACCACATTGTTTTCCTCATTATCCTCTTCGAAACATGTAGGCTTGTATAACTCGACCACCTCGTCCACGACCTTGTAACATCGTTGCCAATAGGATAGTCATATAAACATTCCATAGCGAATCCTACCCATGGTCTTCCGGGGTCTCCAGGCCCAAATAAATAATGCTCCTCCAGAGCAATATCCTTCTCATATTGAGCATCTCTATCTTACGAAAATCCCTCTCATCACTCGGACCGCCCTGTTCCTCCCTGAAGCTCTTCCTGTCAAAGCCTCTTCTCACAGCCCGAATAGCACTAATGGGATCATCGGGCATGGGAGCGGACGCAACATTATCTTCGCTTTTGCAGTTCTTATCCGTACTTCACATCTCATTCTTCATTGATTTCGTTAAAGATTTCGATTGCGAATTGCTGCATGCTTCTCCCAAAGGGATTGACTTCAGTCGGGATAGTGAACACATCTTAGAGCTCATTCTTCCAGAGAAAGGCACTTCCACTGCCCCATTCGATGTTGGAAGAGTAAATCTCTATATGGAACACACATATGTGCGCATTGATCCCGATGATACGTGCGACCGACTTTTTTCGTCTTCGTGCGTCGAAATCGATTTCAGGTATAGGATCGGTGAATTCAGTCGATACGAGCGCGCTCTCCCACAAGGAGAAACTGCCATTATGAGGACACTCGGCACCCTTCGCATAGAAACAGATACCGTCCTCTGGGATACTCGCCAGCTGCTGTTACCGCATATTATGTCCCAACAATCCTTTCCATCATTGATCGAACTGACCACGACACCGGCCTATGCAGCTGACTTCAGATCGGCTTCGCTTCCATACCTCAAGTCTTTCAATATCCTGGTTCCTGACGTCAATCGGATGTTCATTTATATTTCTCAGCAAGAATTAGCTATAGCTCCGCTTCCTCTATCGGCTGAGCAAACAGAGCTTCGAATACTTGTCGCAGCCGACTTTTCCGAGGTTGGGACAGAAAGACAGGATATCGTGGTCATGGGACGCTGCCTGGAGGATATCATTCCAACGAGCTTGGATGTGGGACGTCATTTCAACATATTAGTTCTCAGAGTCATAGGCCTAAAACACATTGTAACGCGCGAAAGCGCGGTCTCATTCTATGACATCCTGACGCAATGGTCCAAACTCTTTCGAGCAATTGCATCAAGTTGAGTTTTACAATCATGCCGAAGACCTTGACGAGGCAGAGCTTCCTGTGGTGTACCCACTCATTTATGCTATCCACGAAAAATGTCCTCACATTCACACTCTGAGCATATATGGTGTCAAATATGACATCACCAAGATTATGCATGACTATGGGGCGGGGAACAATAGTGTGGCGTACACGAGCTCTACTCTTGGCGACCTCAATGAAGATATCTTCTTCTTGATTTTTGATTACCTGTCAATCAAAGAGGTGTATTCCCTCTCTATGCTCTATGGAAACCTTATGTGAATGAGCCCTCTCAATATACCTACGTCGGCGTGGAGTAGAAGACCCATCTGAGTCTGTTGAATTACAATTGATCAAAGAACTCCACCAGGATCTCATGACTGACATCTCAGCATTGACCTTGTCTTCGATACGACAGATTGCGAATTTCACACTCTCACCCCACATCTCAATGTATCCCAGATCTGGGAATCTCTCAGCCGCGTCAATCACCTGGCGCAGAAATTATCATCTGTTGGAACCACTATGCTGGAGCTAGGTAACAATGTGCCGAATATCCCGATGGACTCATCTCGGATCATTCCAGAGTTGTGTGGACACAGGTCGTGCTATCAATCTTCTATGCTCCTGGAGAAAAAACGAATACCCTGATCTTCCGCAGAAATAGTAATCTTGGAAGCTTGAGGCTTATCCGGCTAGGTCTTCCCAAATTTCCTCTCAAACACAAATTATCGTCTCTGAAAATGCAAGAACGTGCTGTGATGATGCCCCTATTCAACAGCTGGGCTGCAAGGGCATTCAGGGGGAGCGAACACATTAAGAATCTCGAGCTTTTGAATGTCTCGAATTATCGTGGATCGTATATGATGGTCTTGAGACATACTTGAGCAACTCCGCATTAACAGTCGAACTGTCCTCCCCCCGGACATATACACCGCTATGATTTCTAATAGTGGCATAAATTCTACATTGTCCACTGTACATCAGGAAAACCTTGAATCCGTAAAAAAGCAGAATCGCGTAAATCTGATTGATGTTACACCATCAAACAATAATACGCAAAATTTTTGTTGATAGTGCTTGTGGGTGTTCATGCCAGAAATCCTCATGCCAATTTCAGTTTATTTTGTTGAAAATGAAACAAAAATTACATGCTGAGACTAAAGGTTGAAACAAGCCAAAATTGACAAGAACTAGTATAGTACACGATAGAGATGTCGGTTAGTGAAGATCTTGACAAATAAAGTGTTACATAGGTCAAAGGCATTATTGCTAGTCCATTCTGGGGAAGCGATAGGGCCAAATTTTGGAAACAGATGTACATTGCGTCGTTTATCTGTGATAGGGATGATACTGCAGGTCCTATTGCTATCAGGGTCCTCCAATGGTGAGATCTTGTAGAGTTGTCTTTTGAATTCAATACATATAATATATGAATTGAAACCAAAAGACAACTCGTCTGTGTTGTGTGGCGCACCGATATATAAGGTCCGGGTAGACAAAGGTCATGACTACGTCTGGGCGGTGTCGAGATGCGAAATAGGTTCACCAAGGAAGGACCATAGGCACACAGTGTCAACGTGCTGTTGCACGATGCATCCATAGCAGATTACTTTGAATCAGTCGATTCGATTCAAGTTGTCTCACGCAGAAACTAAGAAAAGGCCACGAAGGCAAACGGAGTCTAATTGAACGAGCTACATGCAATATCAAATCCCAATACAGTCCAATGTAACAGAGCGCTCTCGTCTTGTGCCTTCTACAGCAAGCCTGTCTGTGAAAATGATTTATCTCACTTGCATTACGGACGCTGTCACATATGTAAATCCTTAAATCCGGGTAACTCAAGTTCAACTTCTCAAGAGGTGGACAGACTGAATTCTTCGAATTCTATAGTCTGACATCTGGCCTCTTCACGCTGCGATCATTGCATAAGATCACCTTATCATGAACACTTCGGAGTATGACCACCACTTTTCTGAACCTTATTATCATTCTTCTGTGGCTAGGTCATTCACAGGTCGATGGGTGTAGGCCATGGTCGGCTCTGGCAACCAAAAAACTTATGATCCAGTCCAATGCCAATACCGACCGACTAAGGGCAGGAAGGGGAAGGGAAAGGGAAGCACTTCTGGAAACTTGACGACGTCAGATAGATCACTATGGTTTGATATGTGTACATTATACATGTCCACGTATGTAAATTAGAACACAACTGGTCTCTGTGTCGTGAGACGCACCCATAGATGCTCAACAGCTTTGAAAGGTCTAATTTCGTCGAGGCTATAGCCACGTTCTGTACAATGTCCGAATGCGAAAGAAGCCAACAGAAGAGAAAGGAAGTAGTCAAAATGTCAGTCATAGCCCCTTCTACTCACACTCGATCCCCAATCCTTCTCCCCTAATCGATGCCTGCGGGAGTTATTAGCGTCCCATCGCCGGCGGTCTCGTTCTCGTTCCCACTCGCGCTTATCTTCATCATAATCGTTCTCCAACCGGGCAGAGTCGTGATTTCCAGGACGTCCTCGGTGCCTATCCTCCGCATTTCCATGTTCAGGTCGACCATGCCGCTCGTGTTCATACGCTCTCGGTCGATCGGTCGATCGGGACCGCGCCCGAGGAGCCTCAATGTGCCGCGGTGAACGGGACCTATCCCTTCGCTCTCTGTAGCTATCACTTGCTCTTCTGGGTGACCTTTCCCTGTCGTCATAAAAGTCCCTCTCCCTATCCGTATCTTTTCTTCGTGATATTGGCGAAAGTGATCTTGATCTATCCCTTAACCTCCTTGCTTCCTTCCTTGCTCTCTTTTCCTTGCGCCTCGCGTCCTTACGTTTTCGCTTCTCTTCCTTTTCACGGGCTTTTGCTTCCACATCCTCAATCGCCTTCTGTTTCGCTAGCGTGGGTGAAGCGGGACCACCCGGGCTTGTGGTCGTAGCGGTTGGACTGCCTGACGGGACAGCCGTCTTTTTTGCTGGTTCAAATCCTCTGTTTACCTCATCAATCACTGACTCAAGCTTAATGAGAACGAACTCACAAGGCAACGGCAAGTGCATCTGCCTCAAGTTCTTTTACTTTCCGAATTTCCTCATCGCGCTCTGACTGAGACTGCTTTGCTTCACGGTTATACCAATGAACATCTTTGTTTTTCTGCCACCGACCCGTCGGCGCATTAATACTGTGTCCAAGGTAGTGCTTGAAGTTCCATTAGTATCGTAGAACACGAGATGTAGATTTGAAAGTCTATTACCTCGCGATCTTTGTCTGCAGATACGTCAGCCCATTTAAATTCTGCTTGACCACCGCGAGTACCGCCTCGCACGGGTTCGAACATGGAGTTAAAGCAAGTTACAATTGACCCGTAACAGTGTGACCAACGTGTGACATGACCATCCGACCTCAAAAATATATGCTGCAGAATCCGACACAACCGAATGGATGGTCATATAATTTAGATCTACACATCTAGTGAGTAGTAGTATAATACCCACGCCCGGATGTAGACTATCTCGGAACAATGTCATTCGAGTGATTAAGTGTTTTTCGTTGATGTTAGCACCTTAAACGAAGAGTGCAAGGACAGCAATAACGGAAACACCGGATAGGGCACCGAAGGAGAGCTGTGCGGCACCATTGTCCTGAACGGAGGTGTTATTACTTGATTGAACATTATCGGAAGCACTCTCGGAGATACCAGCCGGAGTCGTTCCATCTGCAAAGGATTTAATGAGAGCTAAATATCATGACATGATGAATTCATACCAGTGAATGAAGAACCACAAGTATCCTGGAAACTTTCTGGGTCTAAGATACCAGGAGCACCGGTGTTGACTGTATTGTAGATTGCCTTGACGCAATTCGAGCAGGTGATGTTAGTGGGGAGGGAAGTATTGACGTCGGAGGAGGAGAGTTGAATGATGTTGTTGAGAGAGAGCGTGCCGAAGACACTTTGCGCATTCGTAAGTGTTTCCGTGATGCAGTTCGTGTTGCCACTACAGTGAATTGAGACATGAGAAGAGAAATGGTGATATACGATACGCACTCCTTCAAGCAAACAGCCTTGCGCACAGTAGGGTAGAATTGTTGGACGAGTGTTGTTACTACGGAACTGTCGGAACTGGAAAGCCCAAGAGACTGGACTTCAGCGCTGCATCCGCTTGTAACGTTAGCAACAATTGTTGCGAGAGTTGTGTTGGAGCACGCAGGAGCGGCACAAAGGCCTGTGAGCCAGCTGTTGATAGGGCCGACGATAGATTCACTAGGGCTCGTAAGGATGGGAATGAGTGGTGTGGGCACTAGACACGCGTTTACGTCAGGAGAGGTTGCGATGGTAGTGAGAGCTGCTTGGCAAGAGCTGGAGAGCGACAGTCTGGAAAAGTTCAACGATTAGGTATGTCAGCTTTAAAATTTATGGCCGGAGAGGCTTACTGGGCTGCAGCAAGCGAAGCGATGGCAGATAGAATCAGCGTACGGGTAAGCATAGTCGATATGCGTTGAATAGACCGATGAACACTAATGACTAGCAGTAGAGAAAGGAAAGTCTTGTAAGCCTGGGAGACAGCCTGCTTGTGTGCTCTTTTGTTTTATTACTCTCCGCAGCCCTGATTATCAAAGTCTAAGATATACCGGGAGTCGCCAAGGTTTCCTCGGCACTCACAGCCCGGGGCCCGAGATTTTTTACTACTTGCCATCGACCTCTTTCACCATTGCATTTATAAAAGAAGATTACGATACACGATACTTAGTTTGACTATAGAAGTTATATGTTGTTGATTCTGTCAAGGAAACGTAGCTTGAGACATACCATCGGACACCAAATATATTGGAAAGCCATCTTTCGGTCTATACATACCGCCGTCCAAATGGCACAAGAAAGTACGGCATATGTATGTACATATATTTAACATAAGTATGCAGAACCTGAGTATAAAGACATAAACAACACCGCCTTTATAATCACCTTCTCGGGGGCGTAATCTTTACTGCTTCCACCATTGTAAAGCTTTCCCCCTTCTTCTCGTAGTCAAAACTCGGCAACGGGCCCCAATGAAATGACGGCGCCGCTGTACTCCCGCCACCACTATAGGCGCTCCCATGCGAACCAGGACTAGCTGTCTTTTTCCCGAATGGTATGACACCGTGTTTCTTCCCTCCAGTCGCCCCGCGCCGCTCGGGTGGTGTCCATACGGGTTTCGCTTCTTTTTGTGGTGTGTTGAATGATGATGGTGGAGCAGGGGCCAGTGATACTGCGGTGTTGAGAAGTGGTGCCGATCGCACCTGCAGAAGAGCACGTTTCAGGCGGTGCGCTGCACGCTCCGCATTAAGTGCAGCGGCAGTAGTCATGGCGACATCGGGCGTTACAGTTGAGCGACGGCTGGACTGAGGTGAAGGGAGACGAGGATCACGCTTGGGGTAGGAAGGCGATGACGATGGACCGGAGGTGGATAGTTGGGGAGAAGAATGGAGTTTGGTAAACCGTTTTTTCAGGAGTGCAATTTTAGCTGCCTGCTGACTCAAGGCGATATCAATATTACGATATGTGCGGTTGATAGAGTCCAGTGATGGTGGTCTGTGTAAGAGTAAGAAGAGCACCGAGAAGTAGCTGAAGTACTAACCGTATGGAGGGCCGACCTGTCTTCACTTGTGTCACCTTCTTCTTTGACCCTCTTAGGTGATCCTCCAGCGTCTGAACCCGGTCTCGTATCACCTATACATTCCCGTTAAGAAGCGACGTAGATTTCAAGAACAGAACAAGACAAACCCTTATAGCACGGCGAAGTTGCGCCTGAGTTTCTAGATGCTCAGGTCCAAGTGAGCGCGCCTTCAGCATCTTTGCGAACTCCTTGTCGTTCTTGGCACGGTCGAACCGACCAATTTCTTCCTTCCGAGTTTTGGCTTGAAAAAGAAGCGTAATGAGACCAATCGCATCAAGCATTTCACGTTAGATATCACAAACCTTTGAGAACATTACTCTGAATATCCTTCAACTGTGTGTGCTGGGCTAGCCGTATATCCCGCAGTTCATCCAAGTCCTTTTCAAATTGCACAAGAATTCTCCCAAACTGCAACGAAGATGCAGGTGACCAATCCCGGGGATCAGCAAGGTCTGCTCGCGTCCGTGGCATATTGCCACGCGCTTGAAGTGTCGCTAAGCCTTTTCTACGTTGCTCTGCATAGACTCCGAGCTACAAATGCATCAGCGTCAGTGATACGACAGAAAGACAGGAGTCTTACAAAAGCAAGGTCTTCAGCCACGGTAGTGTAAACAAGCATACATTCACGCTGCAGACCAGCCTCAGTAGGGACGTTGACAGAAGGCTTTTCTGAAGTTGCAGCAACGGCAGCGAGTGTAGAAAGCGAAGGAGCAGATGGACTGAGTGATGGAGTAGTTACAGACGGCGCGGGAGGTTTGAGGCCAATGCCAGAAAGATTTGGAGCTGTAGCAATGGCGACGGGTGTAGAAAGTGAAGGAGCAGGTGGACTGAATGATGGAGTAATTACAGATGTGGCAGGAGGTTTGAGGCTGAAACCAGAAAGATTGAAAGGCGGCGGCGTAGCTGGAGCAGGAGCAGGAGTTACCGCAGGTGCGTTTTTCCTCCCCAAGTCCATGGGAGGTGGCATTGCGGCTGGAATCGAAGTATTTACCTTGTTACTCGGGAGGAGCGAACCTGACGACGGGTCGCCTTCCTTACCCTTACCCTTGTCTACAGCGTTTGAAAGGGTAAAGGTCTGTGACGTCTGCCCAAAGGCTGATGGTACACCGAACGCAGACGGCGACGAAGCCTGTCCAAAAGTCGACGGCTGACCAAACGCGGAGGTCGTCTTCTGGGCAGACCCTGTTGTCCCAAACGCCGGAGCAACTTGTGCACCAAATGCAGAAGGCTGTCCAAATGTCGATGTAGGCGTGCTTGTCTGACCAAAAGTGGAAGGCTGTCCAAAAGCAGACGGCGCTTGCGAAGGTGCAGAGATTGCTGGCGCAGGCTGGCTGAACGCTGATGACGCTGGAATCGGCGCAGCAACGGCCACAGTTTTGGACGTGATCATTCCAGAATACGGTTTTGAGTGTTCCAGATGCCATGCTTGAACCGTCCCATCATCGAGGTACGCATACATGACAGGTTCTGCCATCTGTTCATCCGTCAGGTCGACAGCAAAGCCCAGAAGAAGCGTATCCCCCTGGTCATCATTCAGTGGAAGGGAAAGAGGGTTTTCTTGCGATTCTTGATACCACTGAGTGCCGATGCTACCCAAGATCTCGATGTCGATCGACGCCTTGTCAGCTACCACCACGAGGGACTTGGACTCAGTCACGTCTGCTTCTTCATCCCACTTTTGCAATGCAAGGATAAATGATTGATTAGAGCGGTCTGATGCTGGGAAGGGGAAGTTGGGCGAATAATATGTCGCTGTTGGTGTTTTAGACTCAACACATACGATGTGCTGTACTGGATCTGTCCCTGGTCCTCCGTAAGTTGTCCTGAATGTATGACCTGGCGTCAGCCAATCAAGCGACGCGAGAGGGCTTTGATTTGTCGGCGGAACGTGTTTGTGTACCGAGCGTCTGTTGGTCAACGGATATGTTAGGATGTCGCCGCTCTGCAAACCGATCGCGATGTGCTTTCCCTTCGGGGACCAAGCAACTACGAATCATAAATCATGAGAAAGACACGAAGAACATAAGACTTACCTGCAACTGACGCATTGCCTGACGTAGAACTCCATCCTCCCTGAACTTCCAGCTTCATATTATACAAGACAACTGAGCCATCTGAATACACGGCCGCAAGAAATTCAAGAAGATTTGGTTCTGGGCCAGGATTGGGCGCTAAGACACGTATTGGGCCCCGCGTTAAAGGTAGTGCATGGATGGGATCCACTGATTCGTTACCAGCTGTGAAGAGCGCGGCGGTGTCGTAAACAAGAAGTTCGCCGCCCTCAAATGCGACGAATAGACGCGTGTCATTGTTTGCAAATGAGACGATAGTAGGTTTTTGAGAATTGACCCGTATTGTTCGTTGAGGTGTGAAAGTCCCAAGGCTATCTTTTGCGCTCTTGAAGGCGGCGCGTAGATCAGCTAGAGGTGAGAATACCAAAGCTGCGCTACAGTTCAGTAACGACATATCAAAGTAAAGGACTGATGTTACAGTGTATTCCAACGTCATGCAACGTCACGGCTGCGAACCATCCTTTTGAGTTTGCAACTGCGAAAAGAACGTAAAGTGTATTGAGTTGGTGTTGATACGGCTTCTGAGAGAGTTTGACGCGCTCTTGCTTGTTCAATTGACGAAATTTTGGGTACTGATCGGGTTTCAGGAATTGAGATCTACTATAAAACATGAAACGCACGTTAAAGCCATCTGAGGGACACTCCTTCGCAGTGGGATTAATCGAGATCTGGACTGGTTGTGGGATGACCAGTTGCGTGAATTCATCAGTCATCATCGTGAAGGAGGTGCTCTACGAAGAGCACAGTGGTAGTTCAAGTAGACGTGAATGTTTGTGGTGGCGGTCCAAGCGAAAGCACAACGGCTCGCGGGTTAGAAACAAGTCAGATCTTTTACGGGACAAAGTACCAGCTATTCCATGTTCAACAAAAAGAAAGGCCTTCTTGGCTCAGTTGGCTAGAGCGCAGGTCTCATAGTAATATGAGTGGTTCATCACCACGTAATCCTGAGGTCGCAAGTTCGAGCCTTGCAGAGGGCATCTCTTTTTGTATTCAAAGCTGCCATCTTACTTC
>JABFYK010058402.1:8403-20823 GCA_018849495.1 Termitomyces sp. T123_Mx157 | reverse complement strand
ACGATTGGGGTCTACGTTGTAAGTCGATATCGCGTAACGAACTGCCGATACTATTCCCAAAGAGTCCCCTCCAGCATTATGGGTGAGTGTAGCGTTGGTGTGGACGTCCCAACAGTTACCGCTGTCTGGGGCATCGGGGTAGATGACGAGGAAGCCACGCTGATCAGCGAGGTTGGCATATTGGGTACCCGTAAAGTACGCCTGAGCCGTCCCGCCGCAATAGTGCATTGCGACGATGAGAGCAGGAGAAGGTGCTACATTCGTGGGGCGGTAAAGGTATATCCCGACATTCGTAGGGTTTGAGCCGAAATTGAAGAGTTGTTGTAGTTGATTAGCAGCAGCATTGCTCACTATAGCGAGTGCAGCAACCGTCACGAACCCGAGAAGAGAGCGAACGAACATTTTCGTCGTAGCTTTTGAGCAGCAGCTACTACCTTTGGCATTTTATAGCATTGACGGGGGAACCCTACATGACATATTAGCTGTTTATCCGACGAAGCATCGATAAAACAGTTCCATTGGAGCAATCTGGGTGAACTTCGACATGGTCGGGACATTTACTACAAGTGCTGACTTCCCAAAATAGAGAGTTCGCGGAACCTGAATTTTTGAGATGCGATTCTTCCATCAAGTAACATGATTTTTCTATCAAATCTCGGAATGACCTCTGTAACGAATTTTTCATGCGTTACATTTGGAATTGTTTCTTAAAATCGAGACTAGGACCCTTTTTGCCTTATTTTGCGAAATGTAGACTGCATCATGGTAATCATACATAAAAGACTTATCGCATTTTCATAAGTGTTTTCCTTCCACATCCTCTGTCGCGCAATGCGGGGGAGTCAAATTTGCATTCACCAGGGACCTGTCGGGTCTATCTGTCCGGCACTGTATACCAACTGACGGGAGTGGAACCCATTCACAAAGCACGCTCTGGTACCACGTGCACTCTCTCTAGGCAGGCTTCTATCTTTTATTTTGCTTTTACCGCGAAGATTTTCCCACTGACCGGAGGAGCTTCGCTGGTAGAAGAGCTGGAATATTGCGGCTTTCTGTGACAATCATGTTTGCATGAAGCTCAACCACTTAAGTGCAAAAGCTTTTGGATAAAATATTCCAAGTCTCGCTGCTGGGCTTCCTTGAGTATGTCACATATTCGATAACCTCCACTGTCAGGTCTCTTGTCGTCCAGAGAAGGGGGGCTGACATTCGAAATTTACTCTAGATTCACTGTGGTCCCTCTATGTGAGTATACGTTGAAGATTTTGTCAATGTGATAGAATGAATCAAGAACATTCTTCGATTGCTGACCATCCGTTCGGTGTAAGATCTCTGCTATTGAGAACTACTTGGTGGCGGACTCCATCTTCCAAGAATTCCCGCCTCATTATTTAACCCTAGAGCCTCCAATATCTATCCTGAGGGTGTACTGATGCTTATATCACAATACATGGAAGGCTCGTTTCCTTTTGTTCCCTAATTGAAAATCTCTTTTTTGCTCGAAACTGGCCATCCCAACCTATTACCGTGTGCCGCTTATATCCAACCTTCTGCAAATATCTCGTTCTGCACATGCTACTTCGAGGCTCCGATACCTATGATACCATGAAGTTTACCACAATGGATATCCAGAAAACCTACGATCTCAGTTGGCACCTACGATGGGCACCATGGCAATGATGTGCCATACCTATGAGATGTGCATGTTCATGAGAGTCATCGATTGTTTTTGTTGATATGTTGTACGGTGAAATAGAATGATATTCGGGACAAGGAGGAACAAAAGAGGGTCATCTTTACCCGGATCGGCCCAGCGACGGTCCGATGTTCCGCCTAACGACACCGAACATTGTTTTTGAAGTCAGATGACGCAAAGAAAATGGCAAAGCGGCAATCGG
This sequence comes from Termitomyces sp. T123_Mx157, assembly GCA_018849495.1. NCBI lineage: Eukaryota > Fungi > Basidiomycota > Agaricomycetes > Agaricales > Lyophyllaceae > Termitomyces > Termitomyces sp. T123_Mx157. The sequence continues at coordinate 18,925 of JABFYK010058402.1, read as the reverse complement.
CTGCAGTTCAATGTTTCACCGTAGTGTGCGCTTGGTGTGCGCATTATGCAAGACTACTTTGTTACCTCAACCACTGCCTTGTCCCTCATTCAACACTCAGATCCCAGCGAAGGCTACACAGCGGATATCCTTTCAATATCTCGTGTCAGAGTTCGCACATCGTTTTCTGAGCTGTCAACAGTTTGTCTTCTTTTGATAGAAATCTCACTCGAAACAGGCGCAAAGCGACGCCGGGTTCCTCCCCCCTTACACATTGCCAGGCACAACTCACAGCCGGTCACGCCTACCGCATGCGTTCGGAAGTTCAACGGCTCTCAGGCCCTATACTCAAAGTTTTGACTGATTTCACGCAGGCATCAATATTTCACTTTCTTTTGTACGCAAGGAAAACGAAGAACACTAGAAGGACCTGAACTTCCCATTCCGCACTAGTGGCTTGGATGTTGCCATATATGTTTTGGGAACGCCAAGTTTCCGTCACATCACCACATTCCGTCACGAATCACTTTGCTTGTACTTGCGTCCTTGCGTAGAAGTCGGCGACAGCATGCCGCGTTTTATTATCGCGCGTTATCCCTCCTTTGACTTCCCCATTAATGGTTCTGGGGCCTCGCTCATGTGTTCAAGACGACTTTGACTCCCACCCATCTTCACACACAATTCCTTCCTCTGGGCGATCGTCCCCTCACGAAAGACAACATATGCTTCCTGCTGAGGCTACTCCGTCCACGCAGCATGCGGCAGTCCTTGATAACATAGAAGCGTTGTCACCCTACGATCCTCCCATCGCCCACTCACGGCCCTACAACAAGATGCTCCCATCCCCCAGTCACGCTCCCTCAGTCGATTTTTCTTCAACGACAGGGTTTGAAGACAGGGCGCGTTATAACAAGATCCCGCATTCTGTATCGTACAATGGAATTTCGCCATCACCGCTTAATCCTGCGATCCCTTCTGGGCCTCACGTATTTTCCCCGTTTCATCGCCCTGGTTCTCGAGAAAGCACCAGATTCATGAGGATGCCCTCGGAGGAAAGTCGAGCGCTTTCGTCGGGACCGCTATCACCCACCAACCCATCGCGTACTCGTGGATCTATGGTCCTTTACCGCAAGGCAGAAATCCAGGACGACGTTTCCCTGCCTCCAATTCCCTACGCGAAACCCAACACCATGCTTCCAGACGATCCTGTCACCCTTTCCATAGATTCCAAATACCCCGTTGGGACGATGATAGCGGAGCACGGGCTCGTGGCGTATGCATGGGATCCGCTAGTAGATGACCTTGACGACGAGGATGCCCTTGATGAGAAACCGACCTATGACTCTGAGAGCTTAATGTCACTACGAGGCCTCATCAACATTGCAGCGTTAATCCTCCTGCTGTCCGCGCTCCTCTCTCTATTCGTGATGTACCCCATTTACCGGCATTTTACTGACAACGGGCGGAATGAGTTGATCGTTGGAAACACGAGGATCAACTCGACGGGGCAGGCAACGTTTGTCGAGTTCGATCCACGAAACCAAATACCAATACGGTGGGTAGTCATTCGCCTCTTACATACAAACATCTATTAATGGTCGTGGTCAGCCCTTTATCGGTAGGAATAGATCCCGCAACCCCTCAAGAAGCATTGACTCGGAGTAGCAAGGATGGCGTGTCATACCGCTTAGTATTTTCAGACGAGTTTAACACCGACGGTCGGTCATTCTACGGAGGTAATCTGAATTCTCTATGTCGTGTGCTTGAAGCATTACTTATACTCGATGCAGACGATGACCCTTTCTGGGAAGCTGTGGACGACGACCAACTACGTGATCACAAGCTTGTCACAACCCAAAACGGATATCTGATCCTCAAGTCTCGCGCCGTATCCATAAGGGGTTCTCAGGCTGGAGCACGGACAACTGCTTCCTTGAAGCAGCGGACTTCTTATTGTCTGGACGGAGGTTTCATTGAGGTGTCCGTCGCATCCTCATCATCTGCAGTGGATGAACACATGGTGGTAAGTGAATTTGTGTGCAACGAATGAATGGACACTTAGAAATCTCATATGGCTGTATAGTGGGCAGGTTCTTGGACTGCCAATGATGAGGTGCCGACACAAGGCGCCAGCCTCTCTGAACCAGTTTTGTTACAATTGACACTCAATTCAGGTAATGCTTGTATATTGATCCCAGAATAAGCGATCACTGACTTCTCGCTCAGGACCTGAAGAGACGATGGCTATAGACTTCGTGCGGTACTATGAAAGGACCGGGTCGTCATCACAATCTTGCGGTGACGCAGCGCTACAAACACTTGACTTTTCAAGGAGTTATCTTTAATCATGCACGATCCATGGCGCTTGTGTTGTAACGTGGTCCTGGAATGGTCTTATACCCTTTTTTGCTCACGGATATTTGACCACTTCGATTCTGCATTCTTTTCACATCCCATTCCTTTCACATCTCAATTGTTATTTTTCGGGACTCTGCTAACCTGGTGAGGAGACGAGTGCTATGCTGAAGTATCTGACGAAGTTTATTGCGATGAAAATGAAGCGTGAGTAGTAAGCTTTCTATGTCCTGTGACTCCGAACCATAATCTTCTTTCTATTTAGGAGACTTTGGGAAATCTTTGATGCCCATCCGTGAACAGATTTAATATGCTACCCATCGTCGTGATACGTTGTAGATTATATGTACACCGATTATATGTACACCCTATTGTTATTGTATTCCACAAAAATTTGTACTTTTACGTGTTAGTGATCTCAACTTGTACACTGAATAGTTGCCCGAATCACTATTTGAACAGAAAACACATGAAGATGAGCTCATAATAGTTGATATTTGACATCGCAGCGAGGACAGGTCGCGCAACGTTTTCAAGTTGCAAAGGGGTTGTCCTTGACACCATGGTAATTTTCCTGAGGCTTCAAATGTTGATTCTAGGAGGCTCTATGCACTTACAACTCTTCTTTACTGCGGTTGCTTTCCTTGTCCATCATCCTCTCTTCTTCCACCCGAGGACGTCATTTCATAAGTGGGTGATATTTCTCTACTTCTGGTGGAGATCATTTCAACGTGCGAAAGCAGACTAAAAAATATCGCTGATTGATATGATAGAGAAAGGCCACAGATACTACGCCCGAGTTTGCAGAATCGATGTGTCGGAGCGCAACGTGACAAAACACGCGACCATTCGACTTTGCGAAATCAGCGTGAGTGTGACAACCACTTGACCATCACAACATTCGGCGGGCCAAGGTTTATGGCTCTGTAAAGTAGCTGACGGTATATGGCTGGCTCTAACTCTTCTTGCTCGCCGTCGTCGTCTGCAGTAACCATTCCAATTGCCGGCAAAAGTATCCTCAAACGTCCTACGCAAGTCCACTCGTCGCTTTTCTCGCGCTTCACTAGATTTCTACCGACGCAGAGCCCAACTACACCCTCCGATGACTCCAAACCGTTGAAGAGGGCCCATTTCATACTGCCTGAGATTGCAATAGTATATCCAATATCTTCAGTCAACCCACCGTCTACCCCGGCCCTTAAGGAGGAGAAGAAGGCCATTGAGGATCGGGAGTTTGAGCGTCGAAGACGAGTGGTAAGGGGGAATGCGTCAGGGCCAGGGTCTTACGACGCGGATGATTGGTGGTCTTTGGACAAGGTGGAATCATTCTACAGGGAATGCTGTGTCCAATGTGACGAGCAACCTGATCTAGGCATCACGACTGCCTTCAAGGTATGCTATCTATACTGCCCAATCTGTAGTGCATCTTATGCTATCTCAAGAATGCGTCTCCAAGCAATCCGCGCTCAGTAGACTTCTCAGGTGTACGGTTGACGTTTGCATCCTCCTCAATCCTGTCGGATGTGTTCACTATAGAATGGGGGCTCAGGAAGTTGGTGTTTCGTGAATGTAATCTGGATGAACATGTATGATTCCCACTTTTCGAACGTATCATCATCTAATAATGTACACAGATACTAAAACCAATGTTACATTCACTGTTAATACCCGAATCACTATCATTCCTTTCTTTGGCATCAAATCGAAAGCTTAAGACATCAGCTTTTCGGCTAGTCGGTGCATACCTCGCACAGGTACGAGCTTCTTCAACTCATACCTTTTCATTTTTAACATCTATCTACAGGCCAAGAATCTTCAATTCCTAGATCTGTCCCAAAACAATCTGGATAAAAAGTCGGTCGAGTACATCGTAGCTGCTCTTGCAACCGCACCAAATCAAGGCCTGGTCTCACTACGTATAGACGACTGCCAACTTCGTCCAGCGGCTCTAGAAACCCTCTGTGAGTCTCAATCTCCATCTACGCTCTACGCATTAATCATGCCAATCCAGCACGCGCCGTGCGAACCTCCTCCCTCCGCAACATTTCCCTACGCCACAACCGAATCAACGCCGCGGGTGCCGTAGCACTTGCACTCATGATACGTGACTACCCTGACGTCGTCCCCGCATCCCTTGGTACACCCACCTCCTCCGCATCCACCTCTCCTTCCTCATCTCAAATCAGCCTCCCCACGTCTCCGACATCTCCATCACCACCCCAAACAGCCCCTGCACGCACAGGCCCAATCCTCCCGCCCCCACGGCACCCGACACAGACCGTCCAGACAACATACACACCCTATGTCCCCCGTTCACGTCGGGGGCCTCCGCCACGGACACCGATGACGACGAGTAATCCGCTACTGTCAGCGACGGGACAACCTGTGCCTATCATCACGTCCTCATCGCAGGGCGGCGTTACAACGCGGCATCTGAATCTGCCGCATAGTGCTGCTCCTGGTATGAGTTTTGAGAGCCCTTCGAGGCGTGATGCGGGACCGAGTGCGGCGTTGTTGGATAAGGTTAGGGCGTTGGATGCGTTGCCGCGTCTTGGGGCATTAAGGACATTGGATTTGAAGGGGAATGATCTTCGCGTGAGTTTTTCTGTTTGTATCGTCTTGTGGACAAGTTGGAACTGATGTTTTTATTTTTGTAGATGGGCATCACCTATCTTGCGCAGGTGCTGAAACGGAATCGGACGCTGAAAGTGCTCAATTTAAGTGAGAATAAGCTGGATGTGATGTGTCTCGCGACGATAGCGGAAGCGCTGGTGAGTATTCCGGCGTCTTCCTGGCGTCTTCGTCAATCAAAACATCACTTTAGAAATACAATTCATGCCTGGAAACTCTCGACCTAAGCAAGAACCCGTGTTCTGGGCCTGGGCTCGAAGGGGTATGTCTCCTACTCCCCTATTTTATGTCACTAATCTCTCCGGCATCTAAATCTAGATCCAGTCTCTTCGCACAGCGTTCACTCTGAACAACGCGTTGAAGCGCCTCTTCCTCTCCTCGACTTCCCTCACATCGGCCGGTGCTATCGCTCTCGCCGAGTTCCTCCCGGAATCAACATCGCTCCTCCACCTCGACCTGACCCTCAATAACCTCGACATCGCAGCGGTCATGGCCCTCTCTTCTGGACTCAAGGCAAACCACGTTATGCGCTGTTTGGACCTGAATATCCCGCCCGGTGATGAGGTTTTCGCCAAGTTGGTTTGGTGTCCTTCTAATCGGACAATAGTACTGATGACATGCTTTCTCTTTATAGGATGTGTAGGGAGATCCTCAATTCGTGTGTACGAAATACGGAGGAGGCGGAGCGCAATTCGCAGGCTGCTGTGAGTGGTCGTGGTCTAGGGAAGGGTGTGTGGGGCATGATTGAGGAGAGCGAACTCGCGAAATCTATATCTATCCACCTCGGCGAGAAGGATGTGTGTGTCCTTTATGTGTATCCTTTCTCGATCCAGCTGATTTTCAACAAGCAGCCCGAGGTTGATATCGCCGTCCGCGCTCGCGAGTGCCTCAATAAACTCACCGAAGCTCTCCAACCATCATCGACACCCACTAGAGCCAAACCACCCTTCTCAGCTCTAACCAGCCAGCCCAACGTCATCGCGGAGCTCTCCAAGGACGCACGGACCATCGTGGCAGAGCTCGTGACGGTGATACAAAACACACAGGACACAGCGTTAATGCAAGAGCTCCTCGATGTGAACGACCAACTCAACGCACTCCTTCGCGACCTCCCTGCGCCTGCACGGCCCGTTCTCACACTCCATGGGCTTGGGATCCAATACAACGGTCTGACTTCAGACTTGAAGAACGGGAACGGAGGAGGTATGCAGAACGGACATGTGTCGGTGAATGGGGATGTGCATGTGCACGGGCCGGGGTCTGAGCTTGAGGAGACACCGACGACGCCAAGAGCGGATAAGGGGAAGGGAAGGGCGGAGCCGGAGCCGCAGGAGCATGAGAAGGTGTTAAGTCCGACGTCGCTGCTGGCTGCTTCGGCTGTGGAACGGGACTCCGAAGATGATGATGATGAGGAGGAGGATGGGTTGGTGGTGTATACGCCCGAGGCACGCGCTATCAGTGCGTCTCCCAATGATCGGTGAGCGACCTTTGGATGCTCGAGCTCTTGGCTGTGTTCTTATTCTCGTTTCTTTGTAGATCACGAAGTTGGGTTGCAGAGGAGGGAGAGGTGTTCCGTAAAGGGACAGTGCTGCTTGGGCCCGAGGAGATGGAGGGCGAATACGCAGGCGAGGAGTTACGCAAAGAGGCGAGTCCCAACGGATATTATGCTATGGATCTATTCTTATCTCTGCTCCTTTAGCTTCTCGAGGCCATGGTGGAACGACCGCCACCTCGTCCCTTGCACGATCAAGACGAATTTTCTGACATGCCGGTCCCAAGCGACCGCAATGAACCCGCTACACCGACGTCGCCAGTGGAGACGAAGCCTTCACCGCGCGCTTACGTCTCTCGACGCTCGTCAGCCAACTCCATCCTCAGCATGATCTCGCCCGCGATGCCGGCGTCAGCGCCACCAGGGACCACCGAGTTCTCCTTACGCGATAGTCCTGGTCCATTCTCGAGCCCAAAATCATTCCAAATGCCGAGTTCGGGTCCGCCGTCTCCAGCAGTGAGCATTGGACCTTTACTACCAAGCACCATCGGACGGAGTCCTTCGTTATCTGGTGGGGAGTCTTGTTGATAGGGACTGCAGGATTGAGCTTTGGATCTTAACATGGACTGGATGGCTTAGGTCCGGGCACCCTTCCTCCAACCACTCATTGTATTCTTCATGCTCCGCTTCATTTATATCTGGATTAATTATCACTCTATATCACAACTCTGAGTATGATACCTACACATACAATTGATATTCCATCTGCCCAAGCTTCATCAGATACTTATTTTACTGCATTCTTACTGATGGCTGGGCCTGTCGCCTGCGTGCGATGACTCAGACCTTGCTATACTCACAATCACGAGAAGAAAAAGATTGAACGAGAAGCATTTGTGAATGAGAGAGAGTAGGGCAGGAGTCAGGATACACCAGAAACAATGCAACGGTTTCTCAAGAGACGAGCACAGAAGTGATAGACGATCGAATAAGCGAGATAGAGCGAGGTGACAGTAGCGATCGCGAGCGAAGAAGCTTCCAGAGACGATGATACCCTCAATTATGTGTCGAGAATCACAATCGGAAGTTTCTTAGCAGAGGAATTCGCAATATTGATGATTTGCCACATCTTGTACCGCTTACTCTGTTCCTTCGCAGTAGTTCACTTTTTACATAAGATCACAACAGAAATGCACGAGTGGACTGGGGTCCACTTGCGATATTTTTGTCGGGGACGGGATGGTCACTATAGACGACAACGGCGCTCGTTATAGTCGTGATGCACATAACGTGAATCATCTGCAATGTAACGAACTTGATCGTCAAATGTGTGATGGATATAAGAAATAGTTGTCCGAGCGCTGAGCGCTGGTAACTCAGGTCAACATCATTTTTCGCTGCAAGTAACGTCAGCTGATTGCATACTGGCCTGGTTGTTCCGACTCGGCAAGGACAACTGATTGAGGCCTCCACTCTTCTCCTCCAGCTCAATCTCACCGTTTTGACAGTTTTTTTTTTGTCGAATTCAGGCACAGGGTAGAAAAAGATTTTGGTAAGGAATCCGCTTACACCTTAGTTGCGCGTGACTGGACCTGGCGCGGGCGCAAGTGGGAGCAGACGAGTGACGTTGATGTACGTCCGGCTTCATTAGTTGTATGTCGTCCACCTCAAAACCTGTTTCTAGTTAATTTTCAGGAAAGTTTACATAAATTGGGACCCCGGATGTTGATAATAGTGCCCAGCGCCAAAAACGTCAGCAGACGCGTGCAATTTAATTTTGAATTTAGCGTGGCTTGAGCATATTTCTCACACACCAAACTCAACAAACTTGACAAACTTGACGATGCCTCCTCGAAAAACCTCAGGTGCGACGGTCACGGAACCTACGCGACGTTCATCGCGCATCGTATCCCAGCCCAAGGGAGAGCAGCCGAAAGTTGCATCGAAGAAGAGGTCTGCGAGGGCTGCAGAAACTGAGGACGCTGGTGCGGACGATGGTTCCTCAATACCAAAAAAGGTGATTTCTCTGCCTAAAACGTGGTGTAGACAAGAAAATACAGGCTAACGACTCGTGAAGGCAAGAAAAAATAAGGCCGAGGGTGAAGAGGACGCTGAGGAGGAGGAGGGAACAATGAAGTTAGCTGGGCCAATCAATATTGGAGACATTTTGCCAAGCGTGACACTCAAGAACGAGAAGGGAGAAGACGTAAATATTGCTGGTTTGGCTGTCGAGAAGGGCGTCGTTTTCTTTTTGGTACCCAAGGCTGATACGCGTAAGCGGATTTATGTTTCCAAACGTGTAGGTTTGACCATTTTTTCTACCAGCCGGTTGCACAAACCAGGCTTGTGGCTTCCGTGACATTTATACGGATTTCACCTCATTGAATTACACCGTATACTGTCTGAGTGCTGATTCGCCCGTCGCTCAGAGCAAGTGGCAGACGAAGGTACTCTCTATGGTGTCATCCGCGAACCTGTGACAAATTATCCTTCCCGCAGAAAGCCCTTCCTTATCAATTGATTTCTGACCCAAAACGTGTCCTCATCAGTGCGTTAGGAGCTGGTGAAGGCGGCAAAACGAAGCGAAGCCATTTTATCTTCGAAAAAGGCGGCAAGCTGTTGGAAAAAAAGATCCCCGTCAAGCCCATAGATAGGTCAACTATACTATGCACTGAACAACTGAACAGGGCTAACGTATTTCCGTCCTCTAGCCCGAAGCTCGCTCTCGAGTTTATCAAGAGTCTATTACCTGTTGAACCTGATGATACCGCGGGGAACGCTTCATGAGGGCTACCCCAATTCAAAATTATAATAATCTGTAGGTTGTATTTGCATCTATCATGTCGTCTTGCTGTGCATTTTGTACATTTGATACGCCTTGTTCTCGTTCGTTATTCTCCGCTTTATGATATAAGTGCAGAGGTACCTGTGCATGACCAGAAGTCCAGGGTACCATAAAAAATACTTATGGATGCGAAGGTTTTCTGCCGCCCCGTCTGGGCAAGGTCCGATGCAATGCACATTAATATTACAATCAACTTGCCTAGTTCGGCTCGGAGCATGGGTTATCACCGACTCCTCAAATGTGAAGATTTCATTTCGTTCAGAGTTGCCACAGGACTTGTGTAACTACAGAGATTCGTAGGGACCTTTTCCTCTCGCCCGTCTTGTATCCACCGGAATGCGTCTCCCGTCTATATCAATGGCCCTGAGTACAACTACGGCACTACTAGCCGCTATGGAATATCCATATTTCGAAACCTTGCCCTATGAATTCACTCTCGCAGCTTGGAACACCTCATCCTCGAATGACAACACAACCGGGGTACCACTAGTTCTGGGGCAGAATGGTAGGGAGACCAGCGCGTTCCATTTCACTGCTACTGACTTACCGTCCCTCTAACAGGCGCAACCACAGGGGCTGCACTATACGTTACTTCCGTAGGTTATCAGCCCGTCCTTTCCTATCTCATTGGTATCAGCCATACAACGTTCTAGACGTACGCATCCTATCCCTACAATGATTTCCCCGCACTCGAACTCGTCAACAATTCCCTATATGCTTTGACAGCCTCTGGCGATTGGTACACAAATGCTACCACACCGATGAGTGGTCGACCCCTCGCATGGCGTGCAAGCCGGTACTACCGGTCCCTTGCAGCACAGAACTACAGCGCTTTGTCTGTCCCCGGAAGCCAGTTCCCACTGCTGGCGGTAGATGGGATTGCATCATCATGGTCACTATGCGCTACGGGCATGTTTAGGGGACAAGTGAACGTGGTATTTAATGTTTCCGAGATGACGATGTTAGGTTATGATGTGAGCAAATGTTATGGCGTGGTGCTGAACATTGTCAAGCGTCAATGGTAGTGTTTTTGTCCACCGTGCATATTGTTGATTCCGCCTGATGACGAGTTCTAGATACTACCATGTCATTTCGAAACTAGTTCGATGGAATGGCTGTTACTTTTGACACTCTTTCGTGGTTGAAAGCAGTGACCAAATCTACAATCTCGTTTTGACATATCGGAGATAGTTTGTCAGAGTAACTTGAGTCAAATCATG
>JABFYK010058401.1:0-20891 GCA_018849495.1 Termitomyces sp. T123_Mx157 | reverse complement strand
CAGGTGTCTATGTACAGGCAGTATTTATACTGTTAGTAGGTATAGTATGGGAAAATAAGCAAATAGTCACCACTAGTTATGGCATCTGCCAAAGTAATCTGTAACCAAGTGAAAAAAAATAAGTGAAGTCAATGTGATGCATAAAGGTAATCAATTGCAAGAAAAGAATGAGTATGATGTCAATATGACTGTATTTCCAGATTTGGTAGGAAAGTGGTGTTGTCACCAGTAAAGTCACTAGCAATTGCTGCTAAGGAAGGTCTTGGCCTTGTCATTCTAGACCCCAAAGTCCAGACTCCACATGATATTTCCCATCATCACTAAGTCCTGTGGTTGCTAAAATCCCATGCAATGGCTATGTCAACCCAGGCCTTGGGGCTAGGCCTCATGTGCTGAGTGACTTGTGCCATATCAAAATAGTCAGCTGCTGTCCAATCCAAAATGCCAAAAATGGTGCTCAGCAACAAGTGGGTCTTATCATTGGGTCCATACATATGCCATCCAGAGTGACAATGATGCCAAGGTATTCAACTTTGGAGGTGTGGAAGGAGCATTTTTTGGGTTTTGCATGGAGATTGTACTCCCAGAGTTGTTCCAGGATGCAGTGGACATGTTCTTGGTGTTCCTCCAGAGAGTTTGAGTAGATTAGAATGTTGTCTAGATACACAATAACAAATATGTTGCTCATGTCGTGGAAGATATCATTCATGAAGTACTGAAATGTGGTGGGGGAGTTGGTCATTCTGAAGGGCAAGACTAGATATTCCAAGAGACCATAGCAGGTGCAAAAGGCAGTTTTCCACTCATGTCCCAGAGCAATCTGGACATTGTTGTAACTGCAATGGAGGTCTATCTTGGTGTAGATTTTGGCACTGCAGAGACAGTCAACAAGATCACCAATGAGGGGGAGGAGGTACTGGTTCCTTATAGTGACTTTGTTAAGTCCCTGGTAGTTGACACAAAGTTGGAGGGAGCCATCCTTCTTCTTTGCAAACAGAACTGGGGCTCTGGTGGCAGAGGTCAAGGGACATATGAAGCCTTTCCCAAGCATCTCATCAAGGTAGTCCTTGAGGGCCCAGAGTTCCACTTCTGACATATTGCATATTTTGCCAAACAGAGGTGAGGTGCCATCTTCAAGGTCAATTTTGTGGTCATAGAACCAATGGGGTGGGAGCTCCTTGGCACTACCTTCAGAGAATACATCAGCAAATTCATGATATTCTGGGGGAACTACTTCATGCAAGATCTGCTCTTCCATTTTTGGTTCCTGAGCAGTGCTACTAGCCTAGAGATGCTCTTCTGGTAGGGTTGGGGTTATCTGAAGTTGGAAGGTGGGGATTCCATCCCGTAGGATGCATGCAAAGGGGGCAGCACCAATGATTTTGATGTTGAGTGTCTCAGGATCGATGGGTGGGGGTATTGGGCCTTTGTATTGATTCCAAGAAATGTTGGGGGGGAGTTTTCAGAGTGCAGAAGTGGTTGAGTTTGACCAGGGCAGGAGTGTTCCTTCCTCTTCTTCTTGGTTGTTCTTGGTTGCAATGGAGTTTCTGGTGGTTCTGGGGTTGTTGGGGTTGGCACTGTGGCTGGGGGCTTTCTTGTTATTCAACTGGGTATTTACAGGGGGTATTTATACTGTTAGTAAGGTAGTCAAAAAGGAAAGATAGTTGCTGCAGGTAACAACACCTGTCAAAGTGTCTGTAATGCATACTGCATGTCAAGATGGTAACCACATCCATCAGCAGTGTCAACTGAAAATAAAGAGCATACCAAATGTCAGTATCTGAAGTGTAGACACCATTCAGGTATGTTGGTAAGCAAGATAAGAGAAGTGAAGCGTCCAGGTCATGTGTTTCTGTAATGTATGATTTTTGAGGAAAAAGTGCCCATGTTGCTAGGGGCTGTTGCTAAGGGGGGTTCTTGACCTAATCATGCAAAAAGGCTACCTTGTTCCAGATCTGGGGCTAGACCACATATGATAGGTCACATGACTTGTTCATAGCAGATGTGCATTGAAATAACAATTGGCACCGTAATCCCATGCTGTATCCAAGTCATGTGGTATCCAGATAAGATGGTCAAAGATATTGGTAACAGTACTCAGCAATAAGTGGGTCTTATCAACTTCCAACTCTTGAGGACAATAATGGGCAAAGTGGCCAGCCAGCCTTTCCACAGCATCAACACATCAAGGGGGTGGATACCTGCTAGTGGGAGGCATCAACATCCATAGGGGCTCCCTGGAGTAGAGGTCATGGGGGAGCAGCTAGAGGAGCATGGAAAGAAGCTGTCAGGAGACTGCTCATACTAGACCCCTTGATTGCTTTAGCAAGCAAGTGCTAACACAGGGCAAGCAGCAGGTGAGAGTCAAAGCTAGGTGGAGACAGAGTTGGACAATGCTAGGGAGCTCACAATCAATCAATGGATAGACTAGGAAGATGCTGTTATTGATCAGTCAAAGGATATTCTATCCTTATGACCAGCTTATATACTACATCTGTGGCTGCACTATGGCTAATACTGTATGTGGTAAGCAGCCCAGGTATGCTAAGCACTCTGACTAATATGAATAAGCAATGAGTAATCAATACAACCAAAGGAGATAGAGTCCAATGTCTATGTCAAGTGACTAATACTTGATGGAGATGGAGCAGGAGAAGGCAGGCAGCCAGTCCAGTATGTCCATAAGGCTAGGCCTGAATAGAGTGGAGTTCTCATGTAGGGTCATCCCCTTACAGTATTGTGTGCCTTGAAGGTTGTTGACAAGTTCAGAGATGAGTGGCAGGGGATAGCAGTTCTTTACCATCATTGCATACAGGACTGGATATTCCTGTATACAGAGAGACTCATCCTTCTTCTAAATGAAAAAGACTGGGGAGGCTATTGGAGACTTAGAGGGTTGTATCCTGCCAGAACACATCCAGTTCATCCTGCTTACATGGTGGACTTTGCAACTAGATGGTTCGGTGTCAGGTATCAGCTCAATGGCATGGTGTCATTGCTTGTGCTCCAGGAGTGAATCAAATGATGCCTTGGAGAATACATTCTCAAAGTCATGTAGATGATGAGGAACTGTGCTACAAAAGGATTTGGGCTGGGAATTTGCTACAAATGCCTCAGCTAGTCATTGAGAAGTTGTCTGACTAGCCCTGATCTCTGCTACCATAGGAGGAGGGCAGAGCATTGTGGCATAGATCCTATCACCTACCTCAATGGTCTTGTCTGGAGACTCTGGATCTGGAGCACCAACAAAGTCCTCTTCACATCCATCTTCCTCCTCAGGTTTGCACCCAACACCTCAGACATCCTTGCAGAGGGCCTCTCTATAAGGGAATGCCAGAAGGGGAGATTCAAGAGCTTGAGATCAGCAAAAGGGAGATGCCCTGCATGACAAGCATGCATGGCAGCACACTCACGGACCTTTGCTCTATGCTCCTTGTGGGGCTCCTCCATGCAGGTCAGGCAACAACAGAGACAATGGTTCATCTTCACCTCAACCATGGTCCAGTCAACCTCAGGGTTATATTTCCATAACCAGGTGAGCCCTAAGATCATGTCTTGCTTCTCCAAACTAGTGACAGCAAAAGTGGCATGTTCAGAGTGGTCCTAATAACAAAGCACCAGATCCACTACAGAGCAAATAGAGCCAGCTTCATTGAGTGTGCCATCACCATTGTATATATGATTTGGATGAGAGAGGGGGCAGGTGATGAGATGGTGTTGTTGCACATAGTCTGCATCAAGGAAGAGGCCTGTTTCTCTACTGTCAAGCAGAGCAACAATGCTTTGGGTCAGCTGGGTGTTGGTTGTCTCAACTTCTACTTGTAGCTTCAAGGAGTTGATAGAAGGAGTGGAAGCAACAATGTAGTGATGGGGAAGACAACATTCCCATGCAGGAATCTGAGTGTGTGGGCTAGTAGGTGTATTCCCAGCTGAGGCTTTAGCTGAGAGGGGGCTTTGTATGTCTGAGGGGGGGCTTATTGTTTTGGGCAAAGTATCAATGGCAGCAACAGCTATATTGGATTCTATGTACAGGGAAGCAAACCAATTAGCACTAGGCAATGGGGGCATACAGGTCATCTGTTGCCTCTTTAAAAATCCTCCTCTGGCTCCACCAATGCAACCAACCTCTGACTCATGGGCAGCTTCAGTAGGCAGAGTAGGTAAAAGGGCATCTGGAGAGCAGGCTCCTGACACATCTTGGGCTGCTAGAAGCTGGGCAAGCAGCTCCTCTTGCTCTGATGAAGAGAGGTAGCACACTTCCAAGCCTTGAAGACAATAACAGGTAAAGTGGCCAGCCTTTCTGCAGCATTGACACAACAAGGAGGTGGAGGACTGCTAGTGGGAGGTGTCAACATCCATAGGGGCTTCCTGGGGTAGAGGATGGGGAGCAGCTGGAGGAGCACAGAAAGGAGCAACATGAGAGGGAATAAGAAGGATTGCACCTGCTCAAGGGGCAGCCAGAGAGCAAAAAGGAACTGGAGGATGCTGAGTATGTTGCAGCTCATGCTTGAGTTCCATAAACTGCCATGGCTCACATGCCACCTTGTACCAGGTGTCTATGTGTTCATCATCTGGGTGCCCCTTAGCCATATTATCAATATGGCCCATGAGAGAGGGGTGGGGTGGAGTCCTTCCTGAAAGGTGATGAAAGGTGAGGCAGAGCTGAAGACTATCTGGATACCCAGCCTGCTTGACTAAGACATGGAATGAATCAATGTACTCATCCAAGACCACTTTTCTTGACCATACTAATCTTGGTCTTGAAGTGAGAGGGCAGCAGTCTTGTTAGAAATACTTCCCAAACTCTATCCAACTAGCAAAACTCTCCACTCCTCCTGGATGCTGGAAGATGTGCAATGCATAGTTCAAAACTTGGCCTGTCTTCATATAGGAGAGGACCCAGGCAATTTTGAGGGCATCAGAGGCAAAAGCTTCACCGCTCAGCTGAATATAGGTGATACAGGACTGGAGGAAACATTCCCCAACCTTACAGTTCCCATCAAAGATGTCAGGGAGCACAGAGCAAGGAAGTTTGAAGTGGGAAGCCAAAAAGCCTGAGCAAGGGGTGGAAACAAACCTTCCTGCAGCTGCTGGGGGCATAGGGGAAGTGGTAGGAGCATGGAGGAGGTGTTCTAGAAGGGTTTGGAGGGAGAAGGACACAGCTTTGGTAGCTTGACATAGTCTAGTGAGTTTGGCAGTGTGGGAGGTAAGGGAAGCTTGGGTAAGTTGGACCTGTGGCCTTAGAGCCAGTGAACAACTTCAGGCATTGTTCTGGGGGCTTGAGGCATCAGGGGGAGGTGCTGGAGAGGTTGGCAGGGTCATGGGAAGAACACAGGGAGTATCAGGGCACTGGTGGGGAAGAGACCTTTCAGTTGCTTCAAATCCTTGAAACAACAGACACAATTGCAATGAATCCTCAAGGCAATGGGAAAGGGGGCTCCCAGACCAAAACTAAAGACTTGTTCTGCTGTAAGGGCGACTTCTGGAGGCTGTGGCTAAGTCACACAACTGACAGAGGGAGATCCAAAGTCTATTCAGTATTTGTACAGGGTCTATAGACATAACTACTCATCTGGCAGAGGGAGATCCAAAGAGAACAAGTCTAAGGAGCTCCCTGGCCAGGTGTCATGCTTCAGAAAAACTTCTAACCCTAACCCAAGGTGAAAACTCTGGAAATTGCTATAACTCCAGAGATTGAACCAAAAATAGAAATCCATTGTAAATGCCCTCAATCTCTAGCCTCACAGCACATGACCACATGAGAATATACTCTTGTCTCTTTACTGAATGACCATCTTTACTACTCTCAAGGAGTTGATAGCAATTGCCATTGAATCATTGCTTCCTTCATATCATGATGGTAGTCAGTGTACAGAGGCATTTGAGGAGACAAACTTGATTGATGTCATCAGGCATGCAGAATCATGCTGGTCCTGGGTTCTAGGTGTTTGGCCTACCAATTTACCAGTCCAATCCTTCTTGAGCCAGGATTCATGGACCACATCAACAGTTGCCATCATATCAAGCCTTATTTATCTGAGGCATCTGCCTTGGGACAGTTTCATTTCTTGGCTCTTGACCAATCACTGTACTATGCATTCTCCAGAACATTTCATCATCGTCATGCATGCTTTTTTTGATGTTGCTTTACTAAGGCAGAAATGATGTCCTACACATATAATCAAGGCTCCAGGTCAAATCCAGAGGCAAGAAGAGGCAAGCACAGGGTTTGGAGAGCAGTCCAAGCAAGTCTGGAGGTCTCTGGAGGGGTGCAGGACTTAGAGAAGGGAGGGCAGGAACAAATGAGAGATGGACATGTGGGGCCAGGGCAGCAGACATGTGGCAGGACTGTTTGACAAAGAATTGACTAGTCCAGGGAGCTATACAAGGCTCCAGGGTTGACTTACAAAGTCAGGACCAGCAGCAGGGTGAGAGGCAAGGAGAGACAAGACAAGACAAGATGGTGAGTCCTGGTGTGTCAGGAAATCATGGTGACACATTGATGCAAACTGTGGGTGGGGGCATGGCTGGGGGAGCCCCAGAGTGGTTTGGGCTTTTGACAGGGCCCACAGAATAAAACAGGAGGCAATGGAGCCCATGGTGAGTACCCAAGTAGTGATGGGGCTCCAGGGGAAGTCAAAGAGTGAGTGCTGGGGCCTGTGGTTAGGCATTGAAGATGGTGTGGAAAGCATTGGAGTTTGCCAGAGAAGCTCAGAGTTTGCCAGGTTGGGTGCTGGGGGTTGACAGGGAAGGGGAAAGTTGAATGTGGAAGTGGTATGTGTTGGGGGTGCTGGAAATAAGGGAGTGGGGGTAGGGGGTCTGGGGAAGGGTTGTGACATTACCCCCCCTTGGAATCAAGGCCCCTTGAGGCACGGAGCATGGGGCAGCTGGTGGCAGCAGCATGGGATTCAAGGTTGAGGAAGGCAGGTGTCCATCAGGAGTCAAAGCTACAGCAGACTCAGGGTCACCATCCTCTGGGAAGCTGTTAAGAGGATAAAAGAGAGATGAAAACATACCCCAGTGCTGTATAATTCCTTTCCATATCATCCTCCCAGTCATCATCTTCTTGTTCCTCCACTCCCTTCCCTTCCCCATCTCCCCATTGTCATGAGTGCCATGCCCCATCTCCTGTTGCAATACTAACCTGCTCTGTAGCATTTTTGTCAGCAGCAGTAAGGCTGTCCTGCCCCCATACCAGCTTTGAGCCGAGGATGGTTTTAGTAGTCCCAGAGGTGCACATGGGTGCTCCAGGCAGGAGTTACCCCGGAGATACTTGTGGAGGTGGCGGGGTGGGCACAGGGTCCCCTGTTCCTCACCTGGTGTCAGGCAGAAGCCCTGGTAAGTTTATAGGTCACTTCCTCCATACTTTGGCTGAGGATGGGGGCTAGTGTGCCCTCTGCTCCTAGCATGGGGAGCAGTGTGAATTTGAGCCACTAGTATGGGGCTTGTAACAAGACATATCCATGAAGAGGTGTTTGGTGTTTCAGAGTTGGTGGGTGGTATGTATAGTGGCAGAGCAGGAGTGGGACCAGGACTGAGTAGAGGGGCAGTTGGTGGGGGGGAGGAAGGGCAGGGTATTGGGTCAAGGTTTGGGGTTGGAGAGCACAGCCAGGTCTCCAGGAAAGATGAGGCTGCCTTGGAGGGGTTGGAGGGCGATAGTGGTGGGTAAGGGCAAGCAGAGGGCCTCTCTGCCTCTGGAAGCAGGGCCTAGTAAGCAGCCCAAGGTTGAGATGTCCATGGCTAGCCTGCTGGACCCCCATGTATACTCCCCAGGGTCCAGGGCTCCAATGGGGGGTCTGTAAGGGTGATCTCCAGAGTGGTAGATCAGGGTCATGTGGCTAGCAGAGGGGAATCCAAAGTATATTGGCAAGAGTAGATGACAATACAATCAGTAACTAATCACCTAGCAGAGGGGAATCTGAAGAGAACAAGTCTAAGGATTCTCCCTGCTTGGCATGGCACATCAATGGGCAGTGGAGGTGTGGGAACTACTGTACAGAGGGCCAGAGCTAGTCCTAACCCTAGAACAATGACCAGGCTCCAACTAGGCACATGTGCCAACTTGTCAATGCATGTGACCAGGCTCCAAACTATGCACATGCAGTCTCATAGGTAGTAGGTACAGGCTGCCACATTCAGAGTGGACTTAACATGGGGCAGTGAGGATGTGTCAGGGAGGGGAGCATTGGCATAGGGATCAGTGTTGGAGCAAGGGGGTGGGAGGAGAAGAGCCAGAGCAAGGGGAGCCAGAACAAGGAAGCTGAGAGGAAGTAAAGAAGCATCCGGGGCTAGGCCTGGGTGAGCCAAGGAGTTAGGAGTAGGACTTGCCCTGCTCTGAGCCTAATCCTTGTGCTGCAGTTTGCTGTTGTTGGGCTTACTGCAGGTCAGACACATGTGGGCATGGCCCCAAAGACATGGGCTGGTTGTGCACTTCTCTTCTTTGTACTTGTGGCATGATTCATTGGAATTAGCCAGTGATCAAGTGGTGGGCATAGTTTTTGATTTCTTTGCAGGAATAGTAGTTTAGTGCACATAAACATGTTTAGACAGCAGATTGCTGTCTCTGCAGCCCCATTGTGAGTAGTCACTGACTGCCATCTCTGCACATCAACAGTTGAAAAACACTGAGTGGTAAGCAAAGACCACCAACCACTTGTACTCTGCAACCAATTCCAAGAGTTGCTCAGTATATGCCCAAAACATTTCTGTGGCTGCAGCATCATTCACATGAAATGCAAGAATGCAAAAGTATGTCTGGAGAGGGATGAATACTGAGAATTGCATCTTGTACTCCCTTGCCACATGATGGCTCACTTTGAATTGGTTAGTGGCACCATTAAATGTGTACATGGTCTCCCAATCCTGATTGGTAGGGTCCAGCTTGTGTAAGTCTGCAGCCTTGAAGTCATGTGTGATGATGGTTGCCAGTACTGCTATGTTGGCATTGGGGAAGCAAGTTTGCAAGGAGAGAGGGGTAGCAGATGACATACTGTTGATGCCTACTGCCTCATGAGTTTCTGGCTGGTCTGACACTCCAAATCTGCATGCTAGGCCTTGAGTGCACTCAGGGTGGTGGGTGCATCCTTCCTAGATAGGAAGTATCCACTCAAACAAGTTGTATGTCCATCAATTGCTAGCATTAGGTATATTGCTTCCCCTAACAACATCATAGATGCCAGTCCTCAGAGGTCCATGTGTACACAATCATTTGGGTGATTCTCTCAATTGTGAGTTCCATTATATGGTTGTGCTGCATGTTTCCATAGGTGCAATTTTCAGACAGGCCCTTTATGTCAAGTCCACCCTTTACTCTCAGACCATCTACCAGCCCCTTTTGGATTAAGTCTTGTATACCATCTCTCCTGCTGGCAATGCTGGCTATTGAGGTCCACAGGAATGTCTAGTGACAACACCACCATTGCTCATGTGGTCTCCCCTGCTTTCCCATTGTGTGTTCTGAGCACATACATACCCTCAGATCCCTGGCAGACAAGGACTTCTCTTCCATTTGGATCTTGGAAAATTGCCTTTCCTCCAGCATTTCCTGCCAATGGCAGCTACCCCCACATGTACCAAGGAGGATACTCTGCAGTGCCCCCCAACTCTGCCTACCTTCCCCCTGCCCACTACTACATGTACCCAGCCCCTGCTGCAGCCCCAGCCCCTCCAGAGCACCCAGATAATTACTCCCCTCCTCAATTGCTATTTCCTGCTCAAGTTCCCCCTTCCTCCAGACAGCAAAGGGTTGTTGCCTACATCCAACAGCACAACAAAGTCCTCCATTTCCTTTGCCTCTCCTCCACAGAGTTTGCAAGGCATGCTTGCACCCTCCTCATCAACTTAGGCTACCCTAACACCCCCACAACTCTGGAAGTTTGGGCAGACCAGCTCCTCAACTTCCACAAATGCTACCTGCAGGGAAACCTCCCCAAAGCCACACAAGGCACTCTGGGGATTGATGCCAATTCACAAAATGAACTCTGTGCCTTGGTCAAAGAATTCCACACTAGTCCAAACCCCCACTCATTTGAAGACCCTCTGGACCCCTCCCACTCTTTCCATGTACAATGCAAGGAACCCATCAGAGCAGAAAACAAAGTCCTGCCTCCCATTCCCCACCAGCAGGAAGAGCTTAACATGGCATCCAATATCTTGAAAAGCCTCAACCCCATGGGAGGATTGTTTGACCAACCCACTGCTCACACCCTGGCTCTCTCTGCTCAGCCCTGGGCAAACTCTGTCCCCAGCACCTTCTATACATGGGATCAACCCACCATCCCCAAGCCCTGTATACAATGGCTGCCCCTGCACATTGACAACAACAACCAAACTCTCTCCTACATCAATGAGCTGGAAAACCCTGCCAACAAGGCCACCCCATGCAACGGCCCTCCCCAAGACAGACCCCCTCACTTTGACCCCTGTGCCCCCCACATCAATGCCCCTCCACCCTGCCAGAATGCCCCAGCCCTTCTAAGGTGGCCCATAGTCCCTGGGGCACCCTGACCCCCTTTCCTTGTCAACCTCCCTTGCCCCGCACCCACTCCAAAACCCAACCCTCCCACCAACACTAATTACTTTGGACTCCCCACCCCCAGAGGACCCCCTCCCTCTCAGTGGGCCCCAGGACATCCCCTGGGCAATGTGGGCCAAAACCCCAGCAGCAGGCCTCCCAACAGCGGCCCACCTGGAGGATGGGGCCTAGCCATGGACAACTTCCCCCCCAGTACAGAAACAGAAACAATTATTATTACTACTACAACACCAGACCCACCCCAAACTCAAAACACACAGGATGATACTCATGATGCACTGGCTTGGGAAGGAAAACTCAACATTCAAAAGCCCAAACCCTTCACTGGCTGTGACCCCTGGAGGTGGTGCATTTTTCTAACACAGTGTCTAACTATGTTCCAAGCTAAGCCCATTATCTTCCAGCTTGAGAGCTCACAAGTAGCCTTTGCTGTGTCATATTTGCAGGGTATTGCCTTTGACCATTACACAGTGCTACTCCAGTTTGATCCCAACAACTCTGTACTCTCTAACTGGCTTGCCTTCACCCAGGAATTCTCTAGTAAGTCTGGCATCTTTGATACTGTAGCAGAAGCAGAGGAGAATCTGTTCAACCTCTGAATGTGTGACAACAAATGCTTCATGACCTTCATTGTACAATTCAAATGGGAAGCCTACAACACCAGGTGGAATTATAATGCTCTCCATTTTGCCCTCTGTCATGCCCTGCCTCAATGGATCAAGGACATCCTTGATCTTGTGCCCAAGCAAACCACATACAACGGATCCAAGGCACTTGTTACTCAGGTCAACCAATGTTACTGGGAAGACTGGAGTGAGAACACAGCACTGTGGACCTCATGAAACACCTCTGGCAACACCAACTGGCAGGCTGGAGCAACCAATGGCAATCACCCCTTGGTCCCCATCAATCCCACCAACCCTGCACCCTGTTTCCCTCCGAGCCAAGGACCTCCCAATGCCAATCAACCCCCAGGACAAGGCCCATCAGCTCAACTCAATGCCGCTGACCTCCATGAGACCCTGGAACCCCTGGATGCCAACCACAATGACCTCATTGACACTCTGGATTCTGCTGACAGCCAAGAGACCCTATGCACAAACAAGATTTGGAATAGGCCATGGATCAACATACTGGAGGAGACTCAAGAGAAACAACAAAAGAAGGGTGTATGCATCCTATGCGGTGAGCAGGAACACTTTATCAGTAGTTGTTCTAAACATCAGGTGATGGGATGTGCTGTGTGGACTATCAACAGAGAAGACTGTGACTACCAGTTTATGGAAAATGAGTCAGCAGTTTAGGTCTTGAAGACGCACTAGACTGCGGACCAGACTCTGATGTCTTCTCCACCCCAGCCACACTTCTCTGTGCAATGGTATTTGCCCCAGACAACCTCCCAGCATACCTCTCCTCCCACTCCTCCACCACTCTCCTCCTCCACCTCACCCTCCCCTTCTCCAAAAACTCCATCCCCACATTGGTCAACAGTGGTACCATGGATAACTTCACTGATGAATCCCTGGCAGCACTTACTCCCCAACGCCTTCAATGCCTTCCCACTCCAATCCTCCTCAAGCTCTTTGATGGCAGCCCCACCTCCACCAGAGATATCACACACTGCCTAGAAACAACCATGGCCTTTGCCAATGGATGACAACAAGAACTCTGATTACTTGTCATAAAATTGCACCCCTCCACCCCCATCATCCTAGGCTTCTTGTGGCTCTGCTCCACCAATCCATGCATCAACTGGCCCAGCCTCACTCTCCACCTTGACCAGAGCATCCCAACCAACTCTGGACTAGTGCCCTTTGATGTCTCACCCAAGAACTCTGAAACCATGATCAACCAACCCTGGACCCCTCTGCAGCTCCACTCAAGGTCTGCATAGTTGTTTATCATCAATGTCCATCTCAACAACTCACCCAGGGTCCTCCCCGCCCTCATCAACAGTGGTGCCTCTGGCACCTTCATCAGCAGTCAACTTGATCTCTGATGCAACAACCTCCACAAACTCCTTGAGCTTCAACTCTTTGATGGAAGCCCTGCCATGACAGGAATCACTCAATACCATGACAACACCCTCACCCTCAACAGTGACCTACAGTTTCAGGCCCAGCTTCTCACCCAACTCCCCCGTAAACCCCAATTGTGCTTGGACTTCCGTGGCTGCAAGACATCAACCCCAACATCGACTGGGACAACCTCACCATGCAATTTCCTGGCCCCAAAGCAAGTCTAGCGGCCAGGAGTCTAGCAAGCAATACCACAGGCTAGGGTCAGGCAAGGGTCAAAGCAAAGGCAGAGGAGAGGGAGGCAACACTAGGAAGCTTACAGTTGGCTTAGTGGATAGATCTGGTAAACACTGCTATTGTTTGGTCTGAGGATATTCTATCCTGCAGACTGTCCTATATACTACATTGCTAGAAATGATGACTAACATAACTACTTCATTTGTCAGCAGTATGTATGGAAGCTGGGCTAACAATTAATCTATACTGAGTAAGGTCCAAGCATGTGATTCATGAAAGGCAACTAATGGGGACAGAAGGGTGTAGGGCATGACAGGTGGTATGTTAGATGAGCTAGAATGGTGGATCATCCTTGGACTAAGCCTGGAATAGAGTTGAACAGTCCTAAGGGGACTGTATAATCACACAGCTAGCAAAGAAAATTTCAAAGTATATTAGAAACTGTACAATATGACAGGAAAGTAGCTAATCATCTGGGAGAGGGAAATTTACAGAGAACAAGTGACAGAGGTGTGGGAACATACTGTACAGGATGACTGCATCCTGGACCACCCTGGGATTCTAGAGGTTAAAAATGGAAGTCCTCTGACATAACCCCCCCTCTAGAGTGTGGTGCCTCAACATGCAGGATAGAAGAGGTCCTAGACTGCCTGATTGGTTGGGGAGACAGGGTAGATGCCCTGAATGGCCTGGGGTGTGTTGGAAGGAGTGCAATGGAACTTCCAGATGAGGGCAGGTGCATGGACATTCTTTGAGGGCTCCCAGAAGATATCTTTGGTACCATAGCCCTTCTACTTCACCTTGTATTGTAGCTTGCAGCAGAATAGATGGCTGTTTGAGATCTTCTCTACTTTCTACTGCAGACCACCTTCAGCCAGAATTGGAGGCAGGAGCAGGAACACTTGTCATCCAGGTATGGAATTGTCTAGGGCTGGCAGGAATTTAACCACATTGACAACCAGGTGAAGCTGGTGCATTCTGGGAGGCAATAAGAGTTGGTAGGCCAGGGGGCCCACTTGCCATTCCACCACATATGGCCTAAGCTGGCAGTGGGACAGCTTCTTAGAAGGTTGTGTCATCCTTTGCCTTTGGTTTGGTCAATGCTGCCTTGGCTTCATCCTGAGCTTTGCACATCTGGTCCACAAACTCATTTATGAACTTGTTCTCTGATCAATGTCCCAGAGGCTCAAAGCCCATCCAGGAGTGGCATCCAGTGTCCAGGAGAAACAGGGAGACCTTTGTGACAGAGTGAATGTGGTTGTTGTACTGGAACTCCATTGCTGAGAAGAGTTGTCCTAATTGTCCTGCTGCTCATTGCAGAACATGCAGAGATACTGTTTGAGTTTCTGTGATCTATTCTGTCTGACCATTGGACTGTGGGTGATGCATGGTAGAGGTGTGGAGCTTAACATTGAGCAGGCAGTAGAGCCCCTGAGTGAACTCCATCATGAACTGCAGACTCCAATTGGAAGCATAGGTGTTAGAGAGGCCATGCAGCTTCCATACATTTTTCTGGTAAAGGTTGGAAGTGCCTATTGCAGAGCAGGTGGTGTGGGTGGGAATGATATGGGCATGCTTACCACACAGGTCAACTATAACCATGATCACATTGTAGCCATGAGAGTCCAGCATTCCACAATGAAGTCTACAAAGGCCACTCTAATGTGCAGCCAGCACTGCAAGAGGATGCAACTGTCCTACCAGAAGGTGATGTTGAGGCTTGGTCTAGAAGCACAGATCACAGGTGCTGGTGTAGGTGCCAATGTACTGCAACATCTGGAGCCACCAATAGTTCCTGGACACCAACTCCAACATCTTCCTGTGCCCTGAGTACCCAGCAATCCAAGAGTCATGGTGTTTCTTGACAGTGTACCTCCAAAGCTCTGAGTCATTGGGAATGTTAGATGTGGCTGCAGAAGGTGAGAAGCATATCCTGCAAGCCCCACTTGTGAGGGGATGTTGGCTGTGGATGTTCCAAGCCAGAGTTGCCACTCACAACCTGATCACCTGTCAGGTGGCGAGCGACGAGCAAGCTGGCATGAAGCATGGCAGGCAAGGGGCAGGCCAGAGACAAGGGGCTGCACTAGCCAAGCTCACAGTCTGGAACAATGGATAAGCCTGAGAACCATGCTATTGTTCAGGCTGGGGCTAGTCTAGCCCCAAGCCTGCCTTATATACTACAGGATTACTAAGTATGACTAAGCATGACTAAGCAACCTATGACTAAGTTGGAGGCCGCTGACTACAATCTATATGACAAAGTGGAGGCCAATGACTACAACATATTGACTAATCAGTCCAGTAGTATTAGGATCAGATAAGATAAGATAACAATAATAGATCAGGTGCCAAAGCCAAAATACCTGATAGGCCAGGGAGCCAAGATGGAGGGGAGTAAGAGAGGGTCTGGCAGTCTGGAGCCTGACTAGATAGAGTGTCAGTGCTCATGAACCAAGCTGAACTAGAGTTGGAACACGGTCCAAAGACCAGTCTGAAGACCAGTCCCCTTACACCACTCCTCCATGTGTACAGACTTGGCTCCTGTAGTTCTCCCAGAGCAGGAGCTAGAATGGCCTTGGCTAAAGAATCCTCCTGAACTCCTTCTCAATTGCACTGAAAAATGTCCCAGAGAATGTTGACCTTGTCCCCCCTGGACATACACCCCTTCTAGAGCCCAGAGGGCCTTGAAAGCCCCCTGCTCTGTGTTGCCCCATTTCCAGGCCATGTCCTTCCCAGTGAGGTCAAACAGTAGGCATGCATAGTAAGAGAAGTCCACAATGAATTGCCAGTAGAAGTTGGTAAATCCTAAGAAGGCTTGTACTTCCTTCTTAATTGGGGGCACTGGCCACTGAGTAACACCAGCTACCTTCACTGTGTCCATCTCCACCATTGCATGTGAGATGATCAGTTCAAGGTACTCAATACAGATCTGCTCACACTTGCACTTCTCCAGTTTGAAATAGAGTTGGTGTTGGCAGAGGCAATCCAGGACAACTTGGGTAATACACCAATGCTCCTTGGGGGTTTTAGTATATATGAGGATATTATTGAAGTATATCCACACCATGCCATTGGCAATGAAGTCCTGGAAAATGTTGTTCATCATTGTCTGGAAGGTGGCTGGACTGTACTGTTCTTGTAGCCACACTGGACATCCAACTTTGTAGAGTAGTGCACACCCTGGAGGTTGTTGATGAGCTCAGAGTGAGAGTGGAGTAGTAATTCTTGATAGTCATTGCATTGAGCACATGATAGTCCTGAACCAACTAGAGAGAACCATCCTTCTTCTTGATGAAGAACATGGGCAAGGCTATTGGAGACTTTGAGGGGCAGATATGTCCAGACTCAAAATTCTCCCAGAGGAACACATCTAGCTTGTCCTGCTCTTTGAGAGCAAGGAGGTAGACATTGCAGCTAGTGTGAGTGGCATTGGGCAGCAGCTCAAGAGCATGGTCCCACTGTTTGTGTTCCAGGAGTGAGTCAAACAAGGCCTTGGAGAAGTCATCTTTGAAGTCATGCAGGTAGATGAGGACTGCATCTCAGAAAGCCCAGAAAGGGGCATTTTTTGCAAAGGCCTGGGTTAGTCATTGGGAAGTGATCTGACTGGCCTGTATCTCCTCAATGGTTGGTGGCATCTGAAGTATGGTAGCATACATGAGGTCTCCTACTTCAATGGCATTGTCTAGTTGCTCTCGGTATTGGACAAGTTGGAACTTCTCCTTGCATTCCTCTTTCTATTCAGAATCCCTCCTGCTTTGTCTGTTTGATTTGATTTGATTTATTCCTATACCCGTTGGGGCCTTGTCCTATGTCTGGTTCTACTGTTTATGGAGTGCTATGTATTTTCCCTATCAGTCTGTTTTCCTATGTTAACTGTATGTATGTGGTTGCACCCGGGGTTGGGTTATGTACCATATTATGCCTGCGTCAGGCATTGTAAGCTATATTAAGTTGGTCAGTGAGGATCGGTCTCATCTGGGCCCTTCTATCATCCCCTGTGTCTCCTCTTTTCCGCTCTTGTTTTTGTTTTTGGCCTCCCGCTCTCCCCATGCAGCTCAGTCAAGTGTAGGTCTCCATAAGGTCTTTCAAATTGGTGCATGCTGTTGATGTATCAGAAGAGGACTCCCACTGTGCCTGGGTTACTGAGAAGTTTGGGCAGCGCATCCAGCCCCATGCCGGTGACTCTGCACATCTTGCTGCAGTGTCTTTCACAGGCTTGGCACTCTAGCAAGTAGTGTTCAACTGTCTCTGGTGCTCTGCGGCACGTGGTGCATTTGGGTGAGTCTTTTCTATTGAAACAGTGCAGGTATTGGTTGAGTGGGCAGTGTCCTGTGCATAGCTGGGTTAGGATGGATGTGTGGTGTTGCAATAGCCTGTTTAGCATCTTTATTATGTTTCTCAACTTTGGAGTGTCAGTGTCTATGGCTTGGAGCCTTTCAAATCTGGGCAACTGTCTTATCTTCTGCTCCTTCTCCTTTTTCCACTCCTTTTTGTGAACTGCCATGATTGCTGCCTTGGACACCTTCAGGGGCCTCTTCAGGATGGTCAACCCCTTGGTCTCCATTTCATCTCCCTCAGCCACCTTCTTTGCTTCTTTGTCTGCTCTCTCATTTCCTGGTATGCCAGTGTGTCCGGACATCCAATACACCTCGATTTTCATGCACTCGTTGATCTTCTTGACCTTTTGGATCCCTTTCAAGACCTCATCCACCAGGTACCTCGCCATTCCCTGCTCCATTGCCTGCAGAGCTTGCATCCCCCTGACTTCTCTTCTTAACAGTTCCATCCCCAGCATCTGCCCCACGTACTCCCCCTCAAAGACCATGTGCTCCTTATCGGACCCAAGGCACTTCCTTAAGACCTTGACCTCTCACCTAAACCTCCTGTACAACACAGCCGCTGCCCCTATCCTTCCCCTGTGTCCTGATCCATCAGTGTAGATCTTCACTTCTGCTTTGTTATTCATCTCACTCCTCTCAGCTTCCTCCACCAAACTGTCAATTGTCACTGACACTGGGCACTCCCACTTCAGTGGGTGTCATGTGATGGCTATTGTCTCCATGCTGTAAGGGGACTGGTCCTCAGACCGTGTTCCAACCCTAGTTCAGCTTAGTTTGCGAGCACTGACACTCTATCTAGTCGGGCTCTGGACCACCAGACTCTTCCTTACTCCCTTTCTGTCTTGGCTCCTCAGCCTATCAGGTATTTTGGACTTGGCATCCTATCTATTATTGTTATCTTATCTGATCCTAATACTACTGGACCGAGTAATCCATATGTCATAGTCATTGGATCTGTACTTAGTCATGGGCTGTAGTCAGCGGCCTCTGGCTTAGTCAGTAGTTACTTAGTCATGCTTAGTCATACTTAGTCATCCTGTAGTATATAAGGCAGGCCTGGGGCTAGACTAGCCCCAGCCTGAACAATACCATGGTTCATGGACTTATACATTGTTCCATACTGTGAGCTTGGCCAGTGCGGCCCCTTGTTACTGCTCTTGCCCTCCACTTGTCCCTTGTCTCTGGCTGGCCCCTTGCCCATTGTCAGTACCTCTGCGGGTTCACCCATGGTCATGCTGATGGCTTGCTTGTCACTCGCTACCTGACAGGTGCTCAGGTTGTGAGTGGCGGCCTTTGGCTTGGACTATCCATGGCCGACGTCCTCTCACACATGCTGTCTGGGTGTCTCCCTAGTGCCCTCATGATGAAGTGGAGCAGTGATCTATGCCTTTTTGCAAATTTGGTGGCCTGCCATGCAGGCTTGTACAGCAGGTGGGTGTCTGGCATGGCTGTGATCCATGCTGCTGCTGTGATGCATATCTTCTTGATCCTTGTTGGTATGGGTAACAAGCTGGTGTGTGCCTCCAGCATGTCATCTGGTGTCATCTTCAACACCCCCATCATCTGTAATGTGCTCATTCTCTGCACTTGCCCCATCTTCTCCATGAAGATTCTTGACCCCTTGACTGTCTTCCCCCCCACCTCCACATCTGGCATACACCACATGTCTGCTGCATATGCCATACTTGGTACCACCACTGCTTTGTACATCCTCCTCACAAATGCCCCCCTGACCCCTCCATTGGTCTTAGCTAATCTCCTCACTTGTGCCACCACTGTCGCTCCCTTTCCTTGCATGTAGGCTGCATGTTCTTTGCACCTGAGCTCCTGGTCTAGGATGACCCCAAGGAACTTGTGAGAGCTCTCCATCTTTATCCTTGTCCCATTGATTGTGATGGTTGGCCTTGTCACTGGTCTGGACTTGTTCCTCCTCCTCCCATCTCTCTCTCTCCTCCTCGTGAACCCTATTTCAACAAACTTTTTCTTCTCGTATAACAAGTGATGTGTCTCTGCCTATTTGCTTGTGCCTCCTCTCCTTCCCATCATATCCTCCACCTTCCTCACTGCTTCCTCCATGTCATCCCCTTCCACTGCTACATATGTGTCATCTGCAAAAGACCCTGCCAGCTCCCTGTCCTTCTCTTGTGCCCCTTTGATCTGTCCTGCTTTGCCAATGACTAGTAGACCTGAAGTCAGAATCATGCAAGTTAATAAATTCTTGTCAGAAGATATTCATCTCATGACCTGAAATACAATAGCATGAACAAGGCTGGCTACATTTCAACTACAGTGGCCTGCAGTCTCAAGTTTATGTTCCTCTGGATCAGCTGGATCATAGTGCTTTGAGGGACTGTAAGTACTTATCAAAGCTTATGTATTGAGATTGATAATGTTTGCAAGACACCTGCACAAATCAAATGAGTAAACAAGCTAGAAATCAAGTACATGACATGAACTATGTGTGATGGGCCTTCCACTCCCATGGCCTCATGTTCTTGCAAGATTCACAAGCATTGAGATGGATTGCAAAGTTTTGAAGCATTGTTGGGTTATTCAGAGCATTATTACAGATAACCCATCCAATCTTCAACAATCATACAAATCATACAAAAATATATTAGAGGTACATTGAAACATACCTTGTGTTCTGTTTCTAGATGTTTGGCAACTTTACAGAGTGCCAATACAAGTTGCACTCCACTATGAGCTGTGTTCATTATTGTAAAGTCAAAGAGTGCACTCTTAGCAGTAAAGCAATATCCAATTGAAACTATATTCACTTGCACCGACATTGAGGCTTTCCATCATGCTTATGAGCATCAAAAATTCGTCAATATCTCGAGTCTTCTCCTGCATATTGATGCATGGGTACTCCTGAGTACCATTGCCTTTGAATTCAGTCTCTAGTCGAGGGGCTGTTGAAGTATGTGCAGGCTTCTTCCCTGAGATGGATTATGTTAGAATACCGTGGACGTGATGATGTGAAGAGTACCACACACACCATTGTCAGGGAGCTAGGGCCACTGAGGGCCACCAACTCCTTTGTCTAAATCTGATATATATATACACACCTGCTACTGCAGTACCCTCAGTCTCGATTATACGATTCTGAGGGTATGTTACTTACACCATACTCATATCCACTCATACTGATAGTCGTACCTAGAATACTTCAACTGATATAATCTGTCTTCTAGGTACATACAATATAGTCTCGATTATACAATTCTGAGGAATACTTCAACTGATATAATCTGTCTTCTAGGTGTTACCAACACCTGTCTATTGTCACTGCTAGTTGGGATTCCAACAGGTTATGGGCAAAAACTGAGCAGGCTACTCGTCATACTGCTGCTCGTTGGAAACCCTTTTGTCTTCTCTGTTCCTGGCCTTATGGACCAACTCAATTTGGAACTATCTCTGAGCCATCACTCCCCTTGTCAGGGATATCACATATCTTATCCCAATTCAGGAAAGCGCTCTATTGTCCTTTGACGAAAAAGAAATCTTCTACCTCCCTGCTAGACTACAACAGTCAATTCTGAGATGTCTTCTTCTGACACTAATGCTCTGTCCTCCGCGCCATATCCATCCGAGGCGCAGATTGGAAACATGACAAATTCAACAGAAACTCTCCCACTACCAACTTTGCGAAGTGGTCCAAAGCTCTCGAGATCCACCTTTTGCTGCTAGGACTCAAATTCTATGCTTTTGGACCGCTTGTCAGGACACCCAGTGACACTGCTGAGCCAGTGGCTTACC
>JABFYK010058400.1:0-21010 GCA_018849495.1 Termitomyces sp. T123_Mx157 | reverse complement strand
CAGAATTGTTGCTCAAAGAGGTACATTGAAAGACAGTATTTCACACAGCTGATGCCTGAGAAGGCTGCAAATAGTTAAAGGAATTTAAAAAAAGGCTGAAATTAGTGAAAAATTGCCTGAAATATCAGATTTAATGGCTCCAAACAGCATTAGATTCTGCTATAAACCATAGCTGTCTGTTATACCATTTTATATGCCTATTCAAAGTGTGAAAAAGAGGCAAATGAGCCAACTCAAATCCAATTACCTCAAAAGGCAATTATTACGTAAAAGTTGGTCAGCATTAGTCAGAAAGTCGTCGCATAATATAGGCACAGCCACTTTCCCACGTCCGTCGTCGCATAATAGATAGAGAAGATAGAAGATATAGATGGTCATAAGGTGTGGCTGGAAAGAACTGTACAGTAGCAATCGAGAGCATGTCGTAGATCGGACGTGGAGGGATCCCAGAAAAGGATCCAGAACCAGATATCCAAGAATAAGTGAGCATTGAGGAGATGCCGCTCCCACAGCTGTCGAGTCTTCCGTAACATGATTAAACTGTCGTAGTCCTTAGAGCAAGTCGAGGCCTGAAGAGTCCAACAACAGAAATGAACTAGAGGCCTGAACTACAATTCATTTATGTTCAGGATACAATCCGATCATGTTAAGATTCACAATTGCAAGGCGCTGTCAACTTGCAACATGGAGAATGGATTGATGACATAATAATACCCAAGGATGTAAAGAAACATATTAAAGAACTCCTCTCAGTCCATATACACTCGTTACAGCGCGCTTGACCTCTTCTTTCAAGTCATGATGCCAAACGGGATGATATATAGCTTTCAACTGCTCTCGAAGCTGTGCATTTGTTCCACCACCTGGACCGCGCTTTTCGTAGATGTCACCCACGATAGTACTCATCTTTTGTACCATATTTGCACGTGGCACTCGAATAGAATTGTAAGCTTCGAGAGCATCCTGAAGCTTATTCAGAAAATAGCCAAGGGTCAATCAGGAAAATGGATTTACATCGAGGTGACACTTCCGAGCACGCGCATCTCCGAGTAAAGAACACAAAGCATAAACATCCTCCATCCCTTGACCCGCCCCGGCGCCGAGATGTGGTAACATGGCATGAGCCTTATCGACAGGCATGAGATGAATCATAACTATGACTCAAAACCTACCGCATCACCAACAAGGACAACTCTTTGTCGGACATAACTGGATAATGAGGGGTGCAAAAAATGAAGGTGCCATTTACTAGGATCCTTCATTTCCTTGAGTATGAGGTTGGCATCTTCACCCCATCCTGCCTCTGAGGTCTCGTGTAGGAGTTCATCCTGAGAAGCCGGTTTCGCCCACGGAAGAGGGACATCAACCGAGCCCATCGGGACTGAGGAATCAGTTGAGAAGAAGACGAGATTCATCTTTCCTGAGTTGAAGCTATCTGCTCTAGAAATATAGAACGAACGAACCTTTTGATTTGCTTGAACAGGGTATGATATAATGTGCTAAGTGTTACATTGGATGACTCTATCAAAAAGCATTGATAATTGGTTTGACCACACTTACTTTATCTTTGCCAATCCAACAAAGTGGACGCATTATGTCCGTCTTGACACCTTTGAGTGCCTCAGGAGGAACAACGGATCGGTAAGCAACAGAATTTGAGTATACAAGAGACGTTGATCGCCCAGTGACAAATTCACGGATAACACTCTTAATCCCATCTGCGCCTATAACAAGATCGGCTTCATACGTACTTCCGTCGGCGAAATGGATCATATGAGAGCCAGAAGATAAAGCTGACACAGAAATACAGCGCTTCTCCATGTGGACGAGACGTGAATCTAACATCGGGACGATTGCTTCGAGAAATGAAGGTCTGCAAGGATTGTCAGGAACCCAGGACTAGGACAATAGAAGCCTATGATACATTCCTGTAGACACCCATTCCAATGTCACTTGGAGTGGCCGGGTACTGACAGATAATGATAATGAGAATATTTGGCGGATGAAAGAGAGATGAAGTTACATCATAAATCAAGTCGTGCGCCCCAGTAGCAGAAATGTATCGAAAGGATCGCATTGTAGGTTTTTCTTCGTCAGATTTGGATAAGACTGCGTCTAAAACCCCAAGCTCTTTTAAAGGAAAGAGAGCATTTGGTCCTGATAGACGTCAGCGATGGTGGGAATCAAAAGAGATATCCTATCATCATTACCTAGACCAACTCCAGCTCCAACCTCCTGAAAACTTGACTAGAACCTCAATGTCAATGAGCGAATGTGGTCACCAAGAAGGATTCATTTACAGCCTGTTCGAAAACCTCTACATGGACTCCGGCTTTTCTAAGCCCAATGGCACTGGCGAAATGTCATACTTGTCCTATTCAGAAGAATTTCCAAGAACACATCAACCCACCAAACAATACCGCTCATCCCTCCGCCCACGATGGCAACTCGAAAATCTTTGCTCGGGCCTGTCATGGTTATTGATAGAGAACCAAGTCACGAATAGGTGCATTTTGGACGCTTTCTTATATTTAACCATACCTGATGCGGCATGTGGTGCATGAATCATGAGAAGGTCATTGGATCAGAGAAGGTCATTGGATCAGAGAAGGTCATTGGATCAGAGAAGGTCGTTGGATCAGAGAAGGTCATTGGATCAGAGAACTTCATGACTCTAGTACCAAGTTCTCACAGGTTCTCACCTGAAGGATTTTAATTTTAGTTTTCAATAGTTGACTAAAAGAAAGACACAGGCACGACACAAGGCATGGAGATAAAGCCCGAAGTTACGTGCAGTCATGTTATACCAGTGGGAGACAAAGATCGAAGAAATCAGACCTGCTCGGAGACTGCGGACCGGTAGGCGGGTCGTCTCGGAAGCTCACATGTAACTGTACTGTGACGGTTTGACTCGCTTGCAGACACGTCTGGTAAGCTTTTGTTTCCAGCTAAACAAGAACCTGTCATTCTCGGGAGATTCATTCATTCGAGTTGTATACACCACGGATTCCCAAAGAACCTGCAGAAAAAGTATTGTAATACAAACAGAGACAAACCAAATTTCACTAAAATAAGCCTGTGACGCTTCTTCCGGACCCTCCAGCGCTACGGTGACGATGTCTTTCCATACAACAGTTGGAGACAATGACAATAGTGATACAAAGGATACCTAAATACGCAGACCGACGGGTTCAAGAACTCCTCTTGGTCCATATACACATGCTACAATGCGCTTGACTTCTTCTTTCAAGTCATGATGCCAAATGGAATGATACATATCTCTCAGCTGCTCTCGAATCTGTGCATTTGTTCCACCAGTGGGCCCGCGCTTTTCATAGATGTCCCCCGTGATGGTGCTCATCTTTTGGACCATATTCGCACGTGCCACTCGAATAGAATCGTAGGCTCTGAGGGCGTCCTGAAGCTTGTTCAGAAGGAACCTATCGGCCAAGTCAGGAGAATGGTTTTACATCAAGGTGGCACTTTTGAGCTCGAGCATCTCCGAGTAAAGAACACAAAGTATAAACGTCCTCAAACCCTTGACCTACCCCAGATCCGAGATGAGGTAACATGGCATGAGCCTTTAGGTTGATGAACATGAGAGTAATCGTAAGTACTATGACTCGCAACCTACCGCATCACCAACAAGGACGACTCTTTGTTGGACGTAGCTGGATAACGGGGGATGTAAAAAATGAAGGTACCATTTACTAGGACTTTTCATTTCTTTGAGAATGAGGCTGGCATCCTCACCCCATGCTGCCTCTGAGAACTCGTGCAGAAGTTCTTCTTGTGAAGTTGGTATCGCCCAAGGAATAGGTACATGAATCGAACCTATCGGGACCGTCGAATTGGTAGAGAACAACACGAGGTTTATCTTTTCCAATTGTAAATCGTCTGCCTTGGAGACATAAACGGACGAACCTTTTGATTTGCTTGAACGGGGTATGATATAATGTGCTAGGTGTTACATTGGATGGCTCTATCAGAAAAGCGATGATTGATTTGGCCACACTTACTTTATCTTTGTCAATCCAACAAAGTGGACGCATTATGTCCGTCTTGACACCTTTGAGTGCCTCAGGAGGTACAACGGAACGATAAGCAACAGAATTTGAGTATACAAGAGACGTTGGTCGCCCAGTGACAAATTCACGGATAACACTCTTAATCCCATCTGCGCCTATAACAAGGTCGGCTTCATACGTATTTCCGTCGGCGAAATGGATCATGTGAGAGCCGGAAGATAAAGCTGAGACAGATATACAGCGCTTCTCCATGTGAACGAGACGTGGATCTAACATCGGGACTATCGCTTCGAGAAATGAAGGCCTGCAAACACGGTCAGGGACCCAAAACTACAAAGAGGGCTATGATGCATTCCTGTAAACACCCATGCCAATGTCATTGGGAGCGGCCGGGTACTGACAGATAATGAGAATATTCAAACGGATGAAAGAGAGATGAAGTTACATCATAAATCAAGTCGTGCGCCCCAGTAGCAGAAATGTATCGAAAGGATCGCATTGTAGGTTTTTCTTCGTCAGATTTGGATAAGACTGCGTCTAAAACCCCAAGCTCTTTTAAAGGAAAGAGAGCATTTGGTCCTGTCGGAGGTCAGCGACATTGTAACCACGAAAATAGGTGTTAAGTCTATCATTATTACCTAGAGCAACTCCAGCTCCAACCTCACCAAAACTTGACTAGACCCTCAGTATCAATGAGTGAACGTATTAGTCATCATGAAGGATTCATTTACAGCCTGTTCGAATATCTCTACATGGACACCGGCTTTTCTAAGCCCAACGGCACTAACGAAATGTTATTCTTATTCTACGTATGCAAAGTTTAGAAAACCCACCAAAGGACACCGCACATTCCTCCGCCCACGATGGCGACTCGAAAATCTTTGCTTGGGTCGATCATTGATAGAGGGACGAAGCCACGAGTAGGTACAACGAGAACTTTTCCATACTTTTGATATTACCCATAGGTAATCGTGCAAGCTGATCACGTTCTGGGAATACGTGTGGATGCAGGATCATAGTAAACAGGCCATAGCCGAAACCAACCCTATCTGTTGACCAAGTTCCTACGACATACAGATCGCGATCTTTCGAAATTGTCTTTTTATAGCTGCATGGAGGACAGGCACTGGAATAACACAGAACATGAGAGAGAGCTCAAAGTCAGTGCAGTTGTTTCATCTGTATGACATACCAAAAAGAGTTGTAGTCAGCGTAATACTCGGATCAATAATTTTCTGTCAATTTGCCGTCTTGAACCACGTCAAGAACGTTCATTGTTCAGTACCACGGTCAGCAAACGGTTCCTTTTAATCACGATCGTTATTTTATATGGTGCCACATCACGGCGCAAAAACTTGCAATGTTGGAAGACATCTTACTAAGGAATATATCTTCTAAATCTCTGCTTCTCTGGAGCCTCCGATATAAATGCCGTGTCGGTATCTGTGCGCTTCCTATGCAAATACTTTCCGCCAAGGCGTTCTCGAACCTTGAATGTGAAAAAGCCGAAGGACTTGCAGCGATGTTCTTACTGCGATAGGAGGACTATATAGGCTCATGGTCGCAAGATCCAGAGCATGCAAGAAGCAAAGTTCAAACGGTCCAGCTGAAGTTCGTCATCTCTACTGCAGGATTTTATGCAGCTGCGACTATTCCTGGGCTTATACCGTTCTTGCAACCAGCTTCGAGCCTGAGGTCGCTCGATGTCTAATCTGCTCGTTGTCAAGTAGGACATCAGAAGGATCAACAATATTCGCTTGTACAAAACTAGGTATCCATTGTAGTCTCTGGAGTCGAACAACGAATATGAATTCCCTGTTCTGCTCGCGTGCCATACATTTGACTCGGGTACATACCAGGGTAGATTACGTTCATGTCACTGGTTTGTCTCAAGTCGTACTTGTGTCGAGTCATCTTCAATCCCTGGTCCTGGCTTGTTGGAAAATCGCGCTCATGCCTCTACTATGACCATAGGATGACGGCACCGAGGCGTTTCCCAGGGTGGAACTTTGCAACAGACATCAACGTTTGAGAGGGGACATTAAACACCTGCTTTGCTCGTAAGTCACATATTATCTTTGCCCGTCGTGAATTTAACTCGTCAACCGGATCGGGACCACAGTTTACGACCAAAGTTTGTAAGATTTATATCAGATGATTTTGCCTCTCATGTCTCGTAGCGCCTCAAATGATTTCCCTGCGGAAAGTTATCTCATCACCGGTACTGATGGCAACGAGGTATTGATTCAGGGTGGTACATATTACAGAGCACGCGAATTACTATCAATGTTGATGCAGCCCAAGGAGAATCGGACGTGGTGTTCACATTTTCCTCACGTTCGTTCCCTAGCATATAAGCTCTACTAGACTCTATGAAATACTCAAATTTTTGCACGATGTACTGTTCGTTCACTTTCTCGTTTGGTTCACCATCCTGGATTCCAGGATCTGAGCCGACCATTGACATGCAGGTTTACCTCGCTCATCATTTACAGCGCCTCGAGTCCCATTTTCAGTTGAAGGAATTAAAGAGTGAGACGATTGCCATAAAACTACAGGGACAAGCTTGCTACCAGTCTCCTAACGGGCATAGCGTTTCAGTGACTCTTTCCTGGAAACAATGCGTCATGACCACAGGTATATTTCAATCGAGGTTCGTGATGCCCGAGCCGGAAGTATATAATCAACTTTGCTAGTCCGTTATGCATGCATATTCTCCGATACCTCAGGCCCCAGCTCTCAGCAAGCTTGTGTCCCGGACATATCAATCTCAGCTTCCCTTTCGGACATATCTGCTCCGTAGTGCCTTCCACGTCGGCGTGTTTAGACCTTGACTCAGGAACTATAAGCGAAGTGCCATAAATGGTTGGGGAAAGAGGGGATATATAAAGCTCTTGAAAAACATCCCGAAAGCACACGACAATGAAGCTCGCCATCTCTACTGCTTTCCTCTCTCTCGCAGGACTTGTCGCGTCTACCGCTGTTCCCCGTCAGTCTTGCCCTCAGGCATCACGATTTGGTACCTTCCTCGTCTCCCCAACTACAGTTAACCCTGGCGACGTATGTCTACACCAATGAAATGCATCTTTTATCCTTTGGCCTTACTTTCGAATTTTTTTCGGACAGGATATCACCATCTCCACAGACCTCAGTTGCGCCATTAACAACTTTGGGATCATACCCAAGTTCCTCGATTACTCCATTGTCGTTGCTGCTGGCTCGAACAACGGACATGAGCCCAACATTGTCCTCGCGCGTCGTGACTTTAACGCGTCAGCGGGATTGACGTCAGACCAGTTCACGACCAAGGTTTGTGAAAGGAGTCGTATGAAATGATTTCTTCACTCAGATCCCCTGTTTTCTTTCGATTTAGATTCCATTTGCTTTCTACTTTGCTGGAGCGCCTTACCAGATCCTTCTTACCAACACTTATCCTAGTAACGGCACTGACGGCAGTGAGGTGTTGATACAGGGTGGTATCTTTGGAGGTATCACCATCAATGTCTGAACATGAGATAGCAGGAGGAGCATGTGACATTTCCTGACTTTCTTTACCATACAAGGTTGTTGTCTCAAAGCGGCTATCCCTTATAGCGCCCACAAAAATTGCTGGGTGGATAACTGCGCCACGACCCAATGTATCTAGGCAACGCGAAAGATGGCCAGAACAAGCATTCAGTAGATTGGTTCGACTGAAATCCTAGGTATTGGCTTACAAGTGAAAGAAGGTCCAAGGTATACATAGAAAGACGGTCGAAATCGAGCAGATCGAGGATCGTGCATCAGAAGATATAAAATTCAAATTGAGGCCTGAGGTCTTGGCTGTTCTTGGTCCGGGCGGGAGTGCGAAGTGAGGCGCAAACCTTGTTTTGGTGGAAGAGAACCTACAAAAACTGGCTCGGTGATAGTCAATGACCATGAGGAAGACCAAACCAATCCAATGAAAGATATATCCAGATGGCTTGAGGTGTACTAGATACAGCGCCAAAGGATAGATTTAGGGGGGCGTACGTGATAGGGTCTGAGATTGAGTTGAGTTCCACCCGCATTAGGAGATGAAAGCTATCCATGAGCCATGTGAGAAGTGAGGCGCGGATGTAGTGAACACAGTAATTCCGATGAGCTCGTAAGCAACCGTTGAATGTCACGTATGTCTTTTCAGTAAATATCCCAGTGATCAATCTACATTTCCGTCACGAAATTGCTCATAACGATGTATGGGCCATGATCGACAAGATGCGCATGTCACGAATAGAATGGTTTTGAATGCACAAGTGTTTCACATACACATAGGGTGAATGTTTGAAACGCAGCGTGAAAAACATGCGCCAAGTACAGTATGTCTGGCCCCGTATGGCGTACAGTCAATTTTAGACCCAGAAGGGAATGTGATTGAAGTGGCCAAAAGTATATGTCAAAAACGTTCGTGGCAATGGTAATCATCTATTCCCCAAACAATAGCCGGACTTTGACAAGATCTCAAAGATGCTGAGGAAGGCAGCAGGACGCCGAACGAAGCTAGGGAAGACTAATCGGTGTGACAGGAAGACCGGTTTTGGTTATGAACGGCAGGCACAGGTTGAAGTGACGCAATCATGACCTGAATCAAAAACTAAAATTATTGCATTGTAGGGGTCAACCCACGCCAGCTGGTCTCCAGGCGCTCAAGAGCAAAATGTCTATCATAATAATTCTCTAAACCATGATCTCTTCCGTCTAGTCATGTCCAGACCATCGAAAACAATGGTACGCTCGTCGTTGCCTCCGTCGTCTCCGTCGTCCCTCGTCGATATCCTCAAGCAACCCAGCGTACTCGGGCGTCTCGCCAGCTACCTTGACTGGCCATCATTACATGCTATCCTCAGCACCTCACGCGACTTCCACAGCCTTTTTCTCGATCCTACGTTGCGCAACCTTATTCTGGCTCGCTTTGTGCCTGGCTTCGATTCCTTTCGAGATTCTGCTGTCAGCCAGGACAGTCTTCTCTCAATTGATCTCCGCCAGCTGCACCTATTTAGTGAGTTTAAGCTCTGACTTCTTAGAGCCTAGTCTGATCGTGGCCTAGTGATCTCGCAGAGGATCCCGGTGCAGACATATCCAACCCATGCGCTGCGTTTTATGTTCTCTCTTGTTCCCTATGTCGACAAATCGGAGTCCTTGGTAGCTTTTACTCAAGCACACTCTCGTTTCGTTCTCCTTCTGCAGTCACTGGTCTACGCCTCCCAAAATCTCGTATTTCCTTCAGAAGCCCAGCATGTCATACCTCCCATCCTGTCAGAAAGGTTTTCCTCACCTGTCCTGGAGCTCACATCGCCAGCCCCTCTTTCTTACAAAGCTTCGACTCCTCCTCCTCCTCTTCAGCGCAATTTGCCCCTTATGAAGTCGAAACTCAAGATTTTGTCAGGTTCTACTCGTCGGTTGAGCAAGAGTTTCCTCAAAGCTCTGCCGCTTCCTCCTCCAGTAGCCGAGCCATTCGCTCTCAGAGCGTATAGCTCCACATGGAGGAGATCGATTCCCTACCGGTATCCCTCTGAAATATCACAATCAGACTCAGACAACGAACTTGTCCCTCCTCGCAGACGCTACGTTCCCAGCACGTCTACATCCACCAACTCACAGTCGTCCCTTTCCCGTAGTTCAACTCCCACACCTCCTACATCGAATTCAAGTCCCAGTCCTCCGCCATCTCGTTCACGTCTAGTCCTCTCTTCTCTTTCTGTCTCTTCCCCGTACGACTTTATTCACGCTCTTTCTCCCGCACGCGCACCCGTTCTGCGGACCTACGTTCCATGCTCAGCCCCTCAGCTGCATCCACAGATAATCATACGCTGTGAAGAACAGCTCATCGACGCTGATCTTTGGTCCTATCTCTCTGTCGGTGATATCATTGTAAATCTCGGCCATGTTCCTCTACCTGACGAGCCCGAGAAGCCGACCAATACCTCAGACAAGACAAAACGGTCGTCTTTACATCGTCATCAGCCTTCACCTCCACCAACTAACTGGCTCATATTCAACGGAACGATACTTGTTCCTTTTTCTTCCCAACCAGGTGTCCCGATCCCTGTTCCAGATGCCTTAACGCTTCCTTCTCCGTTCTACTACACTCATATCCTGCCACGATTCGCAAATCCCATTTTCCTGCTGCGCCGTATGCCACGTTTCTCTACCGTGGTCCCTTCTCCGGATTCCAATGGGACGACATATGAAGAGACCGCCGAGCCGGCGGAAGGGGACATCCCAATGAGGCTGGTGTACCTCCCTGCATGTGTTCCGACTACACACGAAGGTGGCATCGCACTTGTGAGGCGATACAAATGGCTTGCAAGGGTGTTTGTAAACGCACCTCGGGAAGGTGAACTGGAGCTCGGACAGGGATGGCAGGGGGAGTGGATTGTGGAAGGGGAAGGGACGAAGGAGGGACGAGAGGTTCTGATCGATTGGCTTCTGGGGCGAGCGCGGGCGCAGGGGCGGGTCGAAGGAAAAGGAAAAGGAAAAGACAGAGCACAGGATCGGATAGAGGTCAAGTGGGAGTGGGAACTCGTGAGGGAGAGGTGTCAGAAAGATAGGATGTGGTTCAAGTGAGTTGTGATTTCAGTCATGGCTCAGTATATCTTATTCAGTTCAGGCTCCTCACTGTACGCACCGGCGGAGAAGAAGGCTCAGAAACTATGGGTGCTGATGATGAAGACGTGGTGGGCTTGTAATAGCGCCGAGTTGCTAACTTCACTTTCACCGTATCGAAACCAGGCAATGCCTTGAACTGATGGATTATACATCCCGGATCTTTGAACTAGTTTTTCTGCTTCTTCACCCATACATTAACAGACTACAATACTCATCATTTCCTCGGAAAACCATTCGCTCAACCATTACCATCGGACATTTTGACTCCATTTGATGTCAACAACAAGCAGTTATCTACCTTATTCTCTTTTTGTATTCTACTTTTACCATGAACCTTTTGAAACATACCTGTGGATTAACTTTGTCATCCAACTCACTAGATATAGAATGCGCCACGGTGACTTCACAAAGTCACCTTTCATGTTTAGAGGAAGTTGAGGTGGATTTTCAGACTATGAACTCTATTGCTAAAGGAGCAGTCGATACGCCCACCAAACCCATTGAAGAGGACAGCAAGGAAACCCAAAATATTCCAGGAGTACTCCCTGAAGAACCGCAAGTTGCCATACTAGATATCAACTTATCAAACATTGAACCTATTCAGGAGCACCAACCTTGTCAATCCACACGAGTAATGATCCCTACAGAAAAAGCATGTTGAGGAGATTGAGGGGAGTCCAGAACAGAGAGGGTGCTTAGAGAATCAAAGGAAGCAGTGGAATGTATCAAAGAAGCAAAGGCAGAGTGTTGGAGAGTGGCAGAAAACCTAAGGCAAGTCCAGGAAGACAGTCATGATGTCATTGAGCAACAGGAACCTAACCTCAATCAGGTCCTGTCAGTGCTTAACATGATTGGAGACCTACCAGACCTAGACCCTGAAGCCAACTCTGAAGCTCTGAGAACCTGACAGGAAGCAAAGAACTCACCCAATGCAATAGAATGGAAAAGATCCTATCATGAGGAACTCAATTCTTTGAAGGAGATGGGAGTTTGGACACTTGTCTCATGAGAAAATTTTTTGTGAGGTCAGCGCATCCTGAAAGGTTGACCCGCATTCACCATTAAGCAAGATGAGAATGGGAAAATCATCAGATTCAAGACACACCATGTTATACAAGAATTCAATCAGGTATATGGCAAGGACTATACTAAGACCACCTCACCTGTAGCACATGCGGAATCCTGGAGAATTCTGCTGCACCTTGCCACGACCCTGAAATGGGATGCCAATCAGATCAATGTCAAAACAGCATTCTTAAATGATGTGCTACCAGAGGAGGAGATAGTGTCTATGGAACAACTGAAAGGCTTTGAGAAAAAGAGGAAGGAAAGCTGGATATGTAGGCTGGTGAAGAGATTGTATGGCATGAAGCAGGCAGGAAGGATCTGAAACAAGACTCTTGATGGTCATATAAAGAAGTGGGGGTTCACGAGGCTCACATGCGAAGCATGTATATACTATAGGAAGACTGACCATGGAATAGTTATTGTGAGGGTACACGTCAATGACTTTCTTTCAATTGCAAGCACAAGGGTAGCAAATGAACAGTTCAAGCAGGAAATGGAGAGCATATGGACTATTGCAGATCTAGGCACACCAAAACATATCCTAGGCATTGCAGTTGAATGGAATTGGGAGAATGGCAGGGTACACCTGAGCACCATTTTTGGCAGTTCAGATTGGATAGCAGCTGACTATTTTGACATGGCACAAGTCACGACACTCAGCATGTGAGGCCTAGCCCCAAGGCCTGGATCAACATAGCCTTTGCACAGGAGTTTAGCGACCATGTATTGTTCACGAGTAATATCATGTGGAGTCTGGACTTTGGATCTAGAATGACAAGGCCGAGACCTTCCTTAGTGACAATTGCTAGCAACTTTACTGGTGACAACACAGCTTTCCTACCAAATCTGGATATATTGACAGTTGTATTGACATCAGACTCACTCTTTTCTTGCAATTGATTACCCTTATGCATCACATTGACTTCACTTAATTTTTTTACTTGGTTACAGATTGACACCTCATATGTATCATAAACACTTTGGCAGACACTGTTGCTAGTGGCAACTATTTGCTTATTTTCCCATACTATACCTACTAACAGTATAAATACTGCCTGTACATAGACACCTCATCATTGAATTGTACTACCATTGAACTACCTCACTCTCTCTCAGCTTACCAGCTTGGGATTTCACATTGATCTCTATATCTCTCTCCCCCTCACTATTGACAATGACTTAGCAACAAGTCATGCTGACTCTGACTTTGACTTTGTGTGGTACCAAATGCAGGTGCCCTTAGAATTATCTTTCATTTAGCAATGCTAACAACTATGGCTAGCAACTAGTTTGTGCTTGTCCTCCATTCCAGTCTTTTTATTGTCACTCCCCCATTTTTTTCCCAACTCCCTTTTACTGCCTAAGTTTGCTCTGCA
The DNA here is from genome assembly GCA_018849495.1 of Termitomyces sp. T123_Mx157. NCBI lineage: Eukaryota > Fungi > Basidiomycota > Agaricomycetes > Agaricales > Lyophyllaceae > Termitomyces > Termitomyces sp. T123_Mx157. Next base: position 7,911 of record JABFYK010058400.1, on the reverse strand, counting down.
TTGGCAACCTTTTTCACCTTCACTTGTTGTCCCTTTCTCTCAACAGCAATCTTTCATTACCATCTAGCAACTTAGGCTAGCAATAGTGCCTCATTTCACTTTGCACCTCATACTCACATTTGCTCCTATTTTCTGGGACAGTTACTGACTTGCACTATCAACTTCCTACTGCCAGCTACCCTATCTAGTGACCAGTGTTAGGTCCTCTTTTTAGGTTTCCTGCATGGCACTAGGTGGCATAGGAGCACATCATTTTGGAGCCCACCACAAGGGAACTTGAAGTTAACTATTCTACCAGAAACCAGAGCTCAAGTGAAACTTTGCTTGCAAACCCTTAGCAAACTACCCCAGTCTTTGTTCTTGCCTCCTCAGCACTCTTCACCAGCAACTTGACCTTGACTCCTTGCTGATGAACTCAAAACTGCTAGGAACCTTCATGATGTTAGCAAAATCCTTGCCGACTTCCCAGGTGCTTTTATCAAAAGTTTTCTTGATGCACCCCTTTTGCCTTTAACTCCTACTGACTCTATCTTCTTCCCAGAAGCCCACTCTATCCAAGCATTGCCAACTAACCCCCTTCCACCACCAATATCAACAATTGCTAATATGAACAACAACTCCACTACTTGGCATGCAAGAATGCTGCCACACAATGATACTACTATGCCAAAGTAGGATAAGAGTTGCCCCAGGAAATTACTTCAGTACTTTAAAAAGTTGGAATACCTTCTTGCTGACTGTGGCATTGCTGATGACACTCAGAAGAGGAAATATGTGGCTCAATCTGTCTCATACAACATGACAGAAACTTGGCTTGATTTACCAGAATTTGGTGACAATGTTACTATCAGCAACAACATACTCTGACCTTACACATACTAGGAATAGAAGGTGGCAGTGCTTAGGCTATATCCTGGCACTGATGCAAGCACTTGTTACAATCTTGACAACCTTGAACAACTTGTCAACTGGATCTTTAACAGCAGCATAGCAACTTTGGGCAGGTTCTCTGACTATTACTGAGACTTCCAGCACATTGCCAGGTAGTTACTTGCTAACAGCAAACTTTATTGCAATGAGGAACATTGCTTATTCCAGCAAGGTATCCCCACATTGCTATGGTCTAAAATCAGTTACTGGCTCAAAACAGCAAACTTTATTGCAATGAGGAACATTGCTTATTCCAGCAAGGTATCCCCACATTGCTATGGTCTAAAATCAGTTACTGGCTCAAAATTACTCTTTCTGACCACTATCCTGAGAACCCCTACAATGTTGATCAAGTGTTTGAAGGTGCTAAATGGATTTTAAAGAGCATGGATACATCAACAACCAAGACCAGCAATGGCACCAGCATTATTTCTTTGTTGTTGCCAATTGCTAATGTACTAGTTTCACCATTACCTATGCCTAAGTGGAAAACTCTTGAGTTAGTGACAATCACAGCAATTGTCAGCGCTTTAGAACATCTGGAAGCCCTTTTGACCAACAATAACATGTAGCCCTGTCAACAGTTTGCCAACAGTACTTTCCACTTCTGTAGTGAAACAGATCACACCATGGTTCACAGCATTTGTATGAAAATGGAACACATGATTCAACAGGGTAAGATTTGTTGCAATGCTGAAGGCAAGATTATTTTACTGTTTGGCACTATGATTCCAAACTATTTTGGCAAGTGGCTCTATATAGAATGTATTAAGAATTGGCACAGGCTTAACCTAGGACAAATTGTTACTGTCAGACTCTCTTCCAACACTAATCCAAACTTAGACCAAGCAGCAATGCAGCAGTCACTAATTCATGAGGTTATGCAACAGGATATTTCTAACTTCTGTAGTGAAACAGATCACACCATGGTTCACAGCATTTGTATGAAAATGGAACACATGATTCAACAGGGTAAGATTTGTTGCAATGCTGAAGGCAAGATTATTTTACTGTTTGGCACTATGATTCCAAACTATTTTGGCAAGTGGCTCTATATAGAATGTATCAAGAATTGGCACAGGCTTAACCTAGGACAAATTGTTACTGTCAGACTCTCTTCCAACACTAATCCAAACCCAGACCAAGTGGCAATGCAGCAGTCACTAATTCATGAGGTTATGCAACAGGATATTGCTATGGGCTAAGCACTAAGCAAGGAAGAATGGATTGAGGCTTTAGAATGTGAACTATTTGCACTCAGGTAACCTGGTGAAAAATTTGATGGTGTACAAGTTCCCTGCATAGCATATTGAATAGCAAACAATACTCCTAAGGCAACACCTTTGACTAGTGACACTCCGGCAACTTCATCCCCTTTTGATTCTACTCTAGTTCCTGCCACTAAGCCTGCAGACAAAGGCAAAACACCTGAACATTCTATCACTAAGGAACCTGTTGCTCAGCCTTCAGTCCACCTGTTTTCTGGCATCCTTGATTGCTACATCTCTCCTGCCAACAGGAATTTTGCTGCTCCTGACAGGTCTAACAAAGGTGCCTATCAAACTATACTACCAATCTATGACATAGAATAGTTCAAGGTGGTTTTTTTAAGGGTTTTAAGCACAAAGGTCACAGTATTAGTTGGCAAACTATGCTCAGTATCACAAAATATTAGGAACTAATCCAAGACAGCTGTTATGTCTAAGCAACTTGTAAGAGCTGGCACTAACACAGTACAGAACCTAAGCAACATTTTCAAAGATATTTTGCCAACATTCACTATTGAAGAACCCCAGTTTTTGCTAGGATCCAATGCTGCTACCATTAATGGACTTATATCAGATAAGGCTTCCCTCACATCTGTCAACCTAGTAAAGGCTTATATTGATTTGCTGCTCCATAAAGAAGAGCCTGTGGTGCTCACTGTCACTAAGAATTTACAGTCACTTCATTCCATTATGATGCTGATTGATAATAAAGAAGAAGTTGAATGCATCACTGACAGTAGTTCACAGATTATTTTGATGTCTGCCAAAATTGCTAGCAACCTTGGCTTAGCCAACAATCTCAACATAGTTTTGAATATGCAGAGCGCTAACAGCACTATGGATCAATTATTAGGATTTGCTTGCAACATTTCATGTATTATTGGTGACATCATGGTTTATTTGCAAATTTATGTTTTACAGTCACCCACTTACAACATTCTCCTTGGACACCCCTTTGATATGTTAATTTAAAGTATGGTCAACACTCTTAGCAACATTAAGACTACTATAATTATCATGGACCCCAACACTAGCATGCAGTGCACTATATCAACTTTTCTATGTAGTAAATCTAAAAGAAACAATCAACAAAATGTTTGCTTTGAAACTAAAGCACCCCATTGCTTTCATTGCCAAAGATATTAATGACAACAATAGTGACATAGTAGTTGTTATTAGTTATGACTATTCAACTGGTCTAGTGACTTGTATAGTTTCTTGTGATTTGAACAAAGACATTTTATTTACAGAGTCTTGCCCACAGACAAACTCTGCTTTAGCTTATTTTTATGCTATTGCTAGCAATCTTTCAGATTTTTTATTACTCCTTCATTCTTATCTTGTTTTTACTGATACTTTTAACTCTTTGATTCTTGGACAAACTTTACCTCTTGATACAAGCAATACAGACATTACCCCCACCTATGTTAACATTCCTTTCCCTGCTCAGTCTGTTGCTGATGAACCTGCTAAGCAAAAAGGTGTTCAAGTAAAGAACAAGTACAAGCCTGTTGCTATGAAGACCAAACCAGTTGCTGGCCATGTTAGCAAAGATTTTCAAATTGAGCAACACATTATTGGCAACCTACTAGTGACAATGCCACCACTTGATCCAAATCCACTGTTATTTGTACCAATACAGTGATTCACTCATGAATGTCAAGCAAAACTTGTTAAAGACCACAATACAGGTTTTTTCACTAGTGACAAAATCAATGTTCTACTTGACATGGTTGCCAAGCAAGAAAAGGCTTTTGCTTGGGAGAATTTCAAATAAAAAAGTTTGTACTCCAATTTCTTTCCACCAGTATGCATACCAACAATTCCACATGTACCCTGAATTCAGCACAATCATCCTATACTCCCAGGCTTAGAGAAAGAAGTATGTGAAATCATTTGCAACAAGATCAAGGCTGGCATCTACAAGCCTTCAAACTCAGCTTATTGCTTGCAATGGTTTTGTGTCCTTAAAAAGAATGATAAGCTCAGAATTGTGCACAGTCTAGAGCCACTAAACTGTGTTACTATTTGCTATTCTGAAGTACTGCCATTTTTAGATCATATTGCTAAATCTTTTGCTTGATGCATTTGGGGCATCACTTTTGACCTTTATATTGGCTACGATAAGCAACTTATCAACTCTGATTTATATGACTTAACAACATTTCAAACTCCTTTTGGTACTTTTCTAATCAAAAGTCAAAGAGTAAGAAAAAGTCAAAACTGATACAATTCAAAAAAATAACATGAAAGACATACAGTCAAACCATGGATGAAAAGTAGACTCATTCATAGCACTACTATGGCAAAGGACAGCAAGAGACTATGATAAACGTCTCACAATAACTGGTGCCCTTGCCAAATGCAAGAAGGCCGACGAAGCAGAAAAACATAACAAACAAATGAGAGTTCTAACAAAAGACACAATACAGCTGGTGGTTTACTCAGATGGCTCCATGAAGGAAAAACAATTGGGCAAGGACACAAGGATCATAAGATGGAGAGTAGTAGGATATTAGGAAAGCAGGAAGGTATTCTCAGAGAGAGAAGGACTGGGTCAAAACACAAAAGTATATAATGCTGAATTAATAGGCATTGCCAAGGCAGCAAAAGCAGCCATGCAGTATTTGAATTGACACAGGCAAGTCAAGAACATTAGCATTTATGCCGACAACACATCAGTGGTCACCACGGCATATGGACCAAAACCCAAACTTGGTCAAATGCAAATGAAAAACATCACACAAATGGTTGACAAATTTCTAGAGGGACATGCTGACAGGACAATGAGGATAAGCTGATGCCTAGGACATGTAGAGGTCAAGGGCAATGAAAGGGTGGATGAGGAAGCAGAAAAGGGCACACAAATGTAGGCACCTGAGTACAACATACTAACAAATGCAAAAAGGAAAGCCAAGGAGAAAGCAATGGAAAAATGGAGAGATGAATGGCAAAAAACACCACCAACGGGAGGATTTGCCATTGCCAACCACTTACAGCCAAGGTGGAAACCAAGAGAACATGTCACAAGAATGCCAAGAGAAGTATTTGCAAGGCTCACACAATGTAGGACAAAACATACATTCATAGACAAATACTACACCAAGTTTGTGCTGGAAAAAAGCACAAGATGCTCATATGGTGAATGCTTTCAAATGAGAGAACACATCATTCAGGATTGTCCAAAGTATAATACATACAGACACATACTAATGGCAATAAATGTGGAGATGAAAATGGAAACACTACTCAGTATGAAGGAGGGGTTAAAAGCCATGGCAAAATTCCTTGAAAAATCCAGTGCATTCATAAAGACAAGATAGAAATGACTGCAGAAAAAAAGATAAACAGAAGATGACAAAGAAAATGAAGAAGATGAAGAAAGCTGGTGGAGGAGGATGGAGAGAGAGGGACAGGTGTTGGATAGACAGGCAGAAGGAAAAGGGGGAGAAGGCAGGATAAACAGGAACACATGGGAAAAAGAGCATAGCAGAGAAGGTATATGAGCAAGGGAAGAGGGAAAGCAAAGACGAAAGGAAAAAGACAGTAAAGAGGAGCTTGAGAGGACAAGGTGCACACCAAGGGAGTTGGGACAATACACACCCATGTATGTGACACAATCCAACAAGACATAGGATACAAACTTCAAACCTCAACCACTAAACTCTGAGAACTCACATCAACCCACCCATCCACCTATGGACACCAGGAGTAGTTTATGTTGTCACCAAGTCCATTACACAAGCCACAACAAATCTGCAAGGAAAGCTCTACTATACAACACTAAAAAACATGCACACACAGAATATACATATCACTTTACATACCTGGCATAAAGTACTGAGATTACCTTATCCCCACTCCTTAGCCCTGCATAGTGGCTTGCCAGTGGTATAAATAGAATTCATTCATTCATTCATTCATTTCTTTTGGTGCTCTTTGCTTAGTAATATTGCCAATGGGCTGGACCAACTCTGTGCCAATATTCTACAATGATATTATCTTTATATTGCAGCCAGAGATCCCCCACAATGTACTCAGCTTTATCAACAATGTTAATGCTAAAGAGCCCAAGGACTGGAAAATTATTAATGGTAAACCTGCCAAGCATCCTACTAACCCAAACATTTGCCTAGCACTATGGGAGTTTGTTAAGTAGAACACAAGTAAGTTCCTCAGTGTCTTGACAATATGTGAAGACAACTGTATTAACCTGTTAAGTAGAACACAAGTAAGTTCTACTTAGATAGTAAGTAAATCATAGGGACCAATAAGTAAGAATAAACTCACCCTCAGTGTCTCAACAATATGTGAAGACAACTGAGGGACGAGGAAAAGAAAACATGATCTAAGGGTGTGTCAAGAGATAAGGTTTGACACAAAGTAACCAAAATATAACATATCAGCTGCTGACAGTTGTGGTGGCAGTGGCAGCACAAAACCAGAACAAAGAGTAGTAAGTAAGTAAGAAATAGAAAGAGAGAAATAAACTGTAATGTGCTCTTTGCTATGCTGTAGGAGTCGTTACTCAACACTTCCCCCGACAACAAGGCTTGAGTCAATTTGCAAGGCCAATTGACTTGACGAGATACTCATGGGCTGCCTTTGGCAGAGGTTTTGTGAATAAATCTGCAAAGTTTTCATCTGACAGTATGTGTATGATGTCGATGTTCCCATTCTGTATGTGTTCTCAAATGTAGTGATGCCGGATGTCAATGTGTTTAGCTCTAGAGTGCCCTTTGGTTGACTTGGCCAGGGCAATGGATGAGTTGTTGTCCACATGGAGTATGATTGGGAAGGGTTGGGGGAGGTTGATCTCTACCATGGAGTTATACATCCACAGTCCCTGTTGAGCCTCTTGAGTCATTTCCATATATTCAGCTTCAGTGGTGCTGAGGGCAACGGTGTTCTGGTATTTAGAACTCCATGAGATGGCCCCTCCAGCCATCATGAATATGTATCCTGCAGTCAAGCGTCTCATGTCCAAGTCTCCCCCATAATCTGCATCTACGTACCCTACTGGTTTGATGCCACCTCCCAGATCTTTTGAGTACCTGATTTTGTAGTTGAGTGTACCCTTCATGTAGCCCAATACATATGTCAGCACTTGCCAGTGAGCGGGTCCCGGATTTGTCTAGAAGCAGACAAGTAAGCTGACTGCATAGGAGAGGTCTAGTCTGGTTGCCACTTGAGCCCACATCAGAGAGCCAAGCAGTTGCCTATATGGTTTATCTGTCAGGAATGGGATAGCATGGGGATTGCAGTCTTTTATTCCAAAATGTTCAAGGACTCAAGTCAGGTATGCCTTTTGAGAGAAGGATATTACCCCCATCATTTTGTCTCTGTGTATTGTCATTCCTAGTATGAACGATGGGGTGCCTAGATCCTTGACATTGTAGATTGCGGCTAGTTCCCTTTTTGCTTTGTTGGCGCCCCTGGTAGTCGTCAATACCCCAAAAACGTCATTGTTAAAAGTGTTGGTGATGGTGTGCTCCATGCCAACTATTCTAGATTGTACGCAGCTATTTGCCCTTGAGGTCTGGTATCCCAAGTCTTGGTACATGGCATTCAGCGTGTGTCACCAGTTGCAGCCCCCTTGCATCAAGCCATACAGGGTTTTCTGGAGATGACATACCTGTAAGGGCAACCTCCGGGGCGGCGGATCTAAGTCACACAGCTAGCAGAGGGGAATCCGAAGTATATTAGCTTTGGT
>JABFYK010058399.1:7794-21030 GCA_018849495.1 Termitomyces sp. T123_Mx157 | reverse complement strand
AGCATTGAGTAGACTATCGAGGACCTAACCAAACAAAGTGAGGTTAGGTCTGGGAATAAGCAAGAGCTACGGGCCCATGCCAAAGGCATGGACTGTGGCTTCACTACACTATGTTATGTATTTGCACAACTGGATTATGCAACCCGGTGACCACCTCAATTGCCGGTGCCATTATCAGATGGCGGTAGCACATGACCACAATTTTTTTGGGGGACTTCTGGCTGGCTGAGCCTTGTGATGTGAGGCTGAAGTGGTGATTGAATATTTCTGCTAAGATCAACATCGCAAAGAACTTGTAAAAAACGGCTAAAATCAAGCTAAAAAAACTCCTTCTGGTTCTTCCTCCTTCCATAATGCAACCGTTCAGAACTTGGCATCAATTATTGATAGAACAATAATACGTGTCACAGTCTCTGTCTTGTCTTTGTCAATGTCGTCCTGGAGTTTGCCTGTATCATGAGAAATCTGCCAAAGTCTGCCAATCATCTACGCATTGTTGAGGTGATTGTTCTAAAAAATCGTTGGAGGCGAAAAAGGCCCTGATCGTTGCTGGTATTGAACCTTTATTGGATGGTGGTGACAAGTGGATAGCGGCGGCCTGAGGCAGGGCAATATTCTGAAAATTGAGGGTGAATGTTGAACCTCTAGCTCTACCAGGTGAAAAGCATACCCATAATCAAGGTCTGCAAGAAACGTCACGAGGGCGGGTAATTGATGCATGATGGCTCAAAGAGAACCAACAACATGATCGATACAAGGACACCGCATATCACTTTTTGCAGCTTCTTTTCCACACAAGTGACGCATCTTTTGTTGCAGTGGATTGCAAACAGTGGAAGTACAGACTTATTCTGAGATAGGGACTGAAGTCTGGAGTCTCGTATTCAGTAGATGAGAATACATAAGTTATCTGTCTATACATACCTGGAGTCTCGTATTCAGTAGATGAGAATACGAGACGTCCAGGGAGTGAAAAAATGATCTACTATCATGTGAGACAGTATGATGTTGATGGTGTCATAGAAGGAGGTAGGGGGTTGTGGCACTACTGGCAATCTGGTTTTGACATCTTTGGGTCTCCATGACAGCCAAGCAGATCAGGTTATGGATGACAATGTCATATGTATGCTGCTCTACAATCAGGTTCCTTCCAAGTTTGTAGACCACTGCTATACATTCAAAGTGGTATGCTTGGAGTACCACTTTCACACACACCACAACCACCCCAAAACCAAGTATTTCATTGTCAATGATGCTCATCATTGATGTCTTACGGCCTATAGCAGTGAACATTCCAAGATGGGATGGCGGGCATACTCCCCCTGACAAGGATGTTGATTGTCTCAATGAACTGAGGCAGCATGAGGAATGAGCACTACAAATGATGTGGCCTATATTACCTGGTGGAAATGAATCCCACCAGACCTAACTTGCGGCAGAGGATGGTAGCCCACAGCTTTCTGTCCTGTGTGAAACTGAGACCTACAAATTGTAACTAAGTTACAGATCCCCACCAACCAATAGAGTACGAGATATCCCACCAATCATCAAATATCCACTGGTAGATTATTCCTATTTGTATTCTGGATGTTGAATACAATGGAATATTGGGACATTTACACTTGCCGATATATTGTGGTTCTATCCCTTTCATCTCCATATCCACCAGCTGAAACATGAAGAATTAAATTGGTGGATAACTAATTTCATTTGGTTCATACACAACCGACAGTGCTTTTTCTAGTGTCAGCTGTGGCCCGAGGTTGCACCAGCGAAATCAGATCTTGATGGTGACCCTAGTGAGCTGGTGGCCATCCACCTAATTGGAAAATACAACAGGGTTAACTGCTTGAAATGTAATTAATAAGCTTCAATTGAATCTATGCGACACCAGACAAATAGTTAGCAACATTTCACAGTCAATTTAACGACGCACAAGTGAGATTATGTGCAATTTTGCAAAAATTTTGAAACATGTTTTACTCATCTGCTGCTCTGGAAAAACAGGCCATTTATGATTGATATATTATCCCTAAACAGAGATACTCTCAATGATAGTCAACAAAAATCGAATGAGCTTTACATGGATAATGAATGGGCTGGTGAAGATTATGGACCCTTGTACCATCTGGTATCACCTAGTACAAGGGTCCGTCCTCAATTTCAGAGTTCCCTAACGGGGCCCGTCGCATTTATCAACTCGGTGGATGGAAAGTGACCACGCCCACTGTAGTGCTACTGACAGACGATACACTGATGAAGAATTTGCAGCATAAGAATGATTCTATGATCTTGGCGAGACACCGGCCATGGTGTGTTATGATTATTCATTGAGAAAGTCGATAATATTCAACGACTCTGTCTCAGCCCACCATGCTGCGCTTCCTGCCGCGTAACCGTACTAGATACAATAATATTAGCTATGAAAGAAGTCGAACAAGTTCAGTCGTACCATCATCTAGCCGTCGACTTATAGCAGGCCATTCTTTGCCCAATTCTTCTGAATACGAAGCCAGCACAGAGGCAAAGAGCAGTTCAGATTCTGGATGTGTTGATGAAAATGCTCGTTCTAGCACGTAGAGATCTACAGCTTTATCCTCTACAAGACTCGAGACGTACGAGAGGCCGAAATCAATCAATACCTAAGTGATATAGGAAACATCTCATGGACAACGTGATATTTAGGACAATCACTCACAAGCTCCGTCAGAGTATCAGGAACATTAGAGGTGAATGATGAAGGGTGCCTGAGCATCATGTTCGACGTCGTCAAGTCTCCATGTACCACATCCGCAGCATGCATTTTTGCGAGCTGGATACCAATCAAACTCATTAACTTTTCTACAGCAGACTCAGTGGCGGGACGATCAGACACAAGCCATAACATACCGACAGAGACTCCGTATTCCTTCAATGGATCGTCACCATCATTGTCAACTGTGGGCTCTATTTCTTCATTACCCTCTCCCTCATCATCCGCACCTCCCGGTAGTAAGCATCGAATACTCTTTCCTTCTATCCATTCTATGCCAAGCGCCCCCGCGGCCGCGTCTACCATCCGAACGCCAGGTACGTTGACCCCAGATCTACAGCAAAGAAACTTACTTAGCCCTACTCTCTGATCCGCATTGCACGCATATTGCATACCGCAAACATTTTAGAAGCGTCCGCGCCTCGCCTGCTACGCGCGAGCGAGTCAGAGAAGCATCAAGTGACGGATGACGATACTTCTTTGTGAACCGGTACTTCAACAGTATTGGGGGTGCATCAGGAGTCAAGATCGCTTTGTAGACTTTCTACCGGTCGAAGAAACCGTCCGTGAGATGGGAGAACATATGAAAGATAAATGAAGAACTTGCGGCTTCGGCGCCTTGTGAGATAGGCGTTGCAGATGCGAGGAGTGCGGGGAATGTCGACGATCCCATCTGAAAAGTCACTCTGTAAGTGCACAAGTACTGTAGTGGAATCCGAGACGACGCTATCTTATCAGCTGATCGCACATGACATAAGATCCAAATTCCTGCCTTACTTCCCTCCGCATCCCAAGACAGGACCACAGAGATTTACGCACTATGCCTGAACAATGTCAGTTCTGCTCACCTTCTTCAACATGTCACTGAACCACCATAGCCCAGTATGCACCCGTGGCCCATGTACCGTTGATCAAATCCCCAAGTCTTCGGGTTCCCCCACCAGTTCGCCCAAAGATTTCTAATAGTACCCGAAAGCACTGATTAGGCTCAACAGGTAGTTCTCCCACCTGATATACACCCACTTCCCGACTCAGTAAATGACTACGTAAGCCAAACATTACCTTCTAGCCCAAGAAGGCATAACAACACACATCCTCTGGTATGGAATAGTTTGTCTATCCGTTTACACTAGAACCACATATTATTACTTTGGAATCTTCGCGCCGAAGCACTATCGCCGCACACGCAGCTCGCAGAGAAGCGTATCTACGGCAACGTGACAACGAAAAAGAGCGCCGAAAACGCGATGCTTTACGGAGAATCGCCCCAGGCTTTGAGCCTCAGGGGTCAGTTCTTGTGCCCACAAGATCTGTTGGTGGTGGTCCAGAGTCCCAGGGCACGGATTTGGAAGGATCTGATCCGAGGCGCAGCAAGACTGTAATGGAAGACTTAGTAGACCAGTTGGTTGCACTAGACTCAAATGTGTCTAAGGGCCAGGCCTGAGGTATTGACAATCTTTATCTTCGGCCGAATCTTACTACAATCCTCTGCCATCCATGCTTTTGGGTAGTTTGCTCGGCTCTTCAGTGATCTTTTCCGGAAGTTAGTATACTCAGAGGCGACCGTGACATAAAGTGCGCTCGAACGTCGCACTCGGTGATAGGTTTCATTAAAAACATTCACTCATAAATATCTGTAAGTTCACTCAACTTGTCGGCATTTACCATCAATTTTCCTTTGTCCTTTTCCCTGACAGCGATGCCTTCTCACCACCGATTACGACACGAGTATGGAGTAGTGTGTGGCACAGTGCCGCATTCACAGTGCAACACATGAGTCATACTGATCCTGTGTGAAAACAAGATACTCTCCGATGGTTATCCTCCTCTGCTTGCAAGCACCATTTCACCGTTGGCGCTCAAGAATCTACGGAAGATAGATCGATGACAGATGGCTATGACCGCGTGACAACTCAAAACGCGCGGATCTGAATACTTTACGGTTTGCATTGGACCCTGACGCTTAGTTTTGCGGAGAACAGTCGCTCTCGTTGTACGTTTATCGTCCAGTCCTACCAAGGAAAGTTGATTATCTAAATACCCTGAGTCCGAGCTCATTTTAAGCTCAAGTGCCTGGGCCAGTCCTACAGTAATTTGTTTTTTTTCTTCGCTTTTTGACATGACACCCCGCGTGTATACCCTAATGCAACTAAATTTTACCTTGTCCATACACTTTATATGGACCCAACCGTGTTGAACCAATTGCCGACTTGTCGTGTATACAACAGCATGGGTCCTCCGTGGAAAGCCCCGCGCTGGTCGGCCTCTACGGGAATTTCTACTATGAATGATCTTCGGCGGTCAACCTCGTGAGCAGATCAGAGCTGTACTTCCACCGGGTGTCGTGTTTCCAAATCCTCTAGAAAAGGTATACCATCTACGTAGTTTTCGCACCATCAGCCCGTGACTCGCCGCGTCCACGTATATCCTGTACAAACATAGGTATCCTCACAAGCTGGCCGGAAGCGAACTAGTATGATCTCTCTTCCTCGGTTGGATCAAACTAGTAGGTGTTGAGTAAAGTAGGTGCATGTTTGATTTTCAACACGGAAAATTACTGGTCCATCTTCTTGGTTATGTCGTGCAGCTGATTCTATGAATACCATAACGACGCGGATTCCCCGGGGGCAATTAGTCGACGGGACCTGTATCTCTCTCGACATGTGGAGTTTTGCTTGATATAGACAGAAATGAGATTTCCATGCTTCACCGCACCGTGTCGTGCATGTCACCGACTCAGAGTGACTTCAGCTTTCATGGTATTTACACCCAAGTCTAGATCTGGAGAGCATTTGCGTCTGACTCTTCAATTTTACCAGTGGCACATGCCAGCCACATAGCATTTACATTTAACGAAAGCCTCAAATGTGGATATTTCATGTAAGGATAGTAGCTGATATAAATATTTTGATCATCATGCGAGGCTGATGGGGATATTGGCGGCGCTGGTGAACCCCCGCGTGCGTCAGGAAAATATTACAGTAATCATACAAAGAAAACAAAGGACGGTCTACTCTGATAACCGCCCATGCATTTTAACTTCTGCAGTGTGACCACAAGAATCCGAGTGCTTCCGTCCGACTTTAGTTAAGGAGCGTACAACTATGTACATTAGCGCAGTCTCTCCCGTGCCAATATGACGACATGGCAGTATGGGTAACCACAGATTTCAACCTAGAATGATCATAGAAAATAAATAGGTATCAACTTGCTTTAGAAAGCCAAGACGCTAAACCACACCGCCTCCCCCGAGAGAGGCGCGGTGCCAAATAACGTTGATGGACCCAAGTGGCAATGCCTTGTGATTCCGATTTGTCCGTGAGTAGGTTTGAATTGCATATTTCAAGTTAATTCAGTGTCTTAGCATGCCATTCGTGGTGAATGAGGAAGAGACAAACTAGCTTCGAAAGTTCTCCGAAACATCAATTTAATCTATTGAATGAGCAGGAAGGATCAGAAAACACCTCGTTTGAATACAGACCTCTAGGGTGATCTCGGCGATGATGTTCTTCAATTTGTTCCGATTACAATGTCAAGCGAAGGCAGAAGAGGTTAATGACTTCAATGACGCGCTGATAGATTTGGGCATCGAAACGAAGTCCAAGGCCACTCTCGGAACAAAGCTGCCTGAGCTGTTCAAATCGAAGATTCACCAAAAATGCATGAATTCTGGAGACAGTTATCTTGACACGGATTTGGTGCCGCGGAATCAAGCGTTTCCCACAGACGCTGCTTTCCATCAGATAACAGAGCTTGAGTTCCGGCCTAGTACTAGGTATGGACTCGACACAAGGAAGTTACTGATAACAGTACGTACTGTACGAGAATTACCAGCAACTGCTCCATTCGTCTCGGATAGAAGGTCGGTGGGAGAGTCCACGAAAGCTTCGTAAGCGCATATGGCAGCGTGACAAATTACCATACACTGCTGGCAGCAATAGTGTTTCCCAAGGAAATACTGAGAAAGAAACCTGTTATACCATTTCTGGACAGTGTATTTTCAATGGAAAAAGGCTCTAAAAAATGGAAAAAAACCTTTTTCCAGAGGAAAAGTCTGTCAAATAAATGGTATAACAGGTTTATTTTTCCATTTTTCCAATGAAAACAGGTTCCAGTGCCAGGAGTGACAGTACATAGTATGCACTGAGTATGCGAGCCGACCATTTTCGAATCCAAGACAAGGGATTCTATATCCATCATTCACAACAAGCGCTCATAATCGTGAGATCAATTTGTCAGGGCAGAGTGACCACGGTATGGCTGCGCATGCCGCGGTTGAGTCGTTGAGGTGTTTATCATCCAGAATAAGACATCAAGCGGACATGTCAGAACCTAGCGAAGCGATTACATTGAGAGTTTTTGACAACAGCCATCATTCAATGTCACTCATTGCGATCAATGCATCACGGATCGAAGGAACGACCGATGTACCACGTTATCTACATATGTAACTTTGTTTACTGGGACTCCACGGTGTGTTTTATGGCCTTTTGTACCGATGTCCCGATCTTGACCATCCCCGATGTTTAAAATTTGATTAATCATCTCGTCCGATATTCTTGTGGCAAAACTATACGGTCCATTGAGTATTACAAAGTATCACGCCCGACTTCTATACCGACTCGGATTGCTTTAAAAGCTTGACTTAGATCCTTCGTTATTCCTCCTCACTGTACAGTTTTCCCTTCCGCTGACATGAACCCAAACCAGTTTCGTTTAAGGCTGCTGCTCGATCTATTCAAACTCCTCATGGTCCCAGTCATAATATTGTCCCTGCTCTTAAAGCTTTCTCATCACAGTCTTCGCTATCTTACCGTTCCTGCACACTTGGCATTTATCATTGCTTGGGTGTTGACGAAGAAGTCTATCTTGGACTTTCAACAGTACCGCAATGCTCAAAAGCTGTCCGCCAAACAAATACCTCGCGTTGCTGGGAAATGGCCGGGCAACGTTGACGTCCTTCTCAAGATGCTCAAAGCTTTCGAGACGGCTTATGTACTGGATGTATACCTCCAGCTCTTCGAAGAGTATCAATGCACAACACTCAATCTATACATATTCTGGACTGATCAGGTGTGTCAAGTTCATTCCTATGTAGAAATGTCCAGTTCAAATTAGAACTGTGAATAGATCATTACTATGGATCATGAGCACACTAAGTTTATCCTGGCGACTGGCTTCAACCATTTCTGGAGAGGCTACGCACAAAAGGAACGAATGTGAGTCATCAGTTCAACGAAACAAAACTCTCTTGATAGCCCTTTGTCAGGGAAAACTTCCTCGGCGTTGGCATTTTCAACCGCGACGACGCTGTAAGTTCATTACCAGTCATTCTCAGTCTAACAAATATCGACTGATTCTATGTATAAGGTATGGAAAATGGTGAGTTCAACCCTTCGAGTCCGGCTTTCACAAGCACCTGACTTGAGCGAACCTCACTTTTCAAGCACCGTAACATGGCTCGACCGTTCTTCGCCCGGGAACGCATCTCTGACTTTGACATCTTCGAACGTCATACCCAACATACTCTCGCAATACTCCACTCCCACTCCTCCTTGCAGAAACCTAGCGAAGCTCAGGATCTCTATGCGCGTTTTACAATCGACGCTGCTGCCGAATTCCTGTTCGGTAAAAACCTTGACACCCTCTCTGGCGATCTCCCCGTCCCTGGAGTGACACCCATGGGTCCCAAGGGCTCCCAAACTCAGGATGCGTGGGGTTCGTTTACTGGAGCATTTGAAATGGCGCAACAGATTGTCACCGGTCGAAGTAGGATGGGGTGGATATGGCCTCTGTTCGAGATGTTTGGGGATAAAAGCACCCCGTATGTGCAGGTGATCAGGGCATGGCTTGACCCCCTTGTTGTACAAGCATTGAGAGATCACGAAGCGACGAAGCGAGCGGGCGTTATCAGTCCGGTTGCGGATAAGACGTTTTTACAGCATTTAGTTGACAGTACGACCGGTGAGTAATGCGTCATTTTCTTCCTGGGCTTGATTTTCAGTATCCCCGTTCTATCCCGTCACAACACATATGCTACTATGTTCTCCCGCTCTATTTTTCATATTTTGGCGCATGTTGAAAAAAAAAACTGACATGGGGTATCCCCGAATGCAGATCCTGTTCTGATCCGCGATCAGTTGCTCAGCATGCTTCTTGCTTCCAGGGATACGGTACGTTCCTCCTCTTCAAAAAGAGCTCATGTATTTACTTACTCCTTACTTCCAAATTGATAGACCGCATGTGTGCTGACCTTCGTTACATATATCATGGCCACCACCCCGCACGTCGCGGAGCGCCTGAGGGCCGAAGTACTCGCTCACTGCGGAACCGATGCACCACCTACATATGACCAGATCCGTAGCATGAAGTATAGTATGTATCGTTTTCTACCATCCTTCATTCCTTGTTCAACATTTACTCCTATAGTGCGAGCTCTAATCAACGAAACTCTCCGCCTTTTCCCACCAGTCCCACTCAACGTCCGCGAATCCCGCGCAGAGGCATGCACACTTCCCCATCCTGACGCTACTTACTCAAAAGGAGAAGATAGCCGTGCATTCTACATGCCCGGCTCCACAACGATCATCTTCCTTCCTCTCCTTTTCCAACGCAACAAAGCACTATGGGGTCCAGACGCGGATGAGTTTGACCCAGAACGTTGGCTTGACCCCGCACGTGTAGCTAAGTTCGTTGCCAACCCGTCAATATTTGGGCCATTTAGTGCCGGGCCGAGGATCGTAAGTTTATTTCCTTACCTTTCCCCTTACAAATGCAGTTCCTGATGACGCGGATTCTACAGTGTATCGGCCAAAATTACGCGTACAATGAAGCATCGTATTTCCTTGTGAGGCTCATGCAGAAGTTCGATAAATTTACATTGGTGTCGGAAGTGCAACCTAAGGGGTCTCTTCCACCTCCTGAGTGGAAAGAACGAAAGGGACGACAGAATATTGAACAGATTTGGCCGTCAGCAGCGTTGACGCTCTATGTTAAGGTCAGTTCTTTATACTCTTTCTTGTATAGAAATTTTTAATGTAGTTTTGTATCATGCAGGGTGGATTATGGGTGCGATTTCACAGAGCGAGCTCTGCATGATAAATTCAGCTCTTGTGGCAAGTTCTAGGCCCTGCCTTTGACATTTATGCCTGTTCCACTGTTTCTCGCGTGTTCGTGGCGCTGACATGGTATTTTCGCGCGCCACTAGGTGCACAGCCACACTCGATGGGGCCAGAAGAGGGATCGTGTTTACAACTTTATAATGCTCTTTATATGTACATGTCAAGGGCCGTATCAAGTTGCAGATTTGAACAAGGCTACATAGTCATTATCACTAAACTATCAAGATGTGTATATGAAGAGTAAACTTTGAACAAGGGTACATAGTCACTTATCACTAAACTATCAAAATGTATCGATTAGTATTCGAATGGTCAGCCTTTCTTTATCTTGATCCATTTCCTATTTCTCAGTAGACGCCTGTGTTGATACAAGTTCATCAAAGCATCTTAGCCAGCCCGTCGGGAACTGGTTGTATGCATTTGTATTTCTTAAATCGCTGTAGAAACTAGCTCACAGACCTAGAGTCTGTGTGATCGTCATTACCATATCCATTGACACGCTCTCCGGTCCCGTGTGGATGATCGTGGCTTGTTTGTTCCTACTAGGAGTTGATGCGCCGGAGAGGAATGCTGAGGCTCTGTTATAAGTGAGATCGGGTTAGTTAGTGCTACTATAGCGCATACTCAAAGGAAAGAGGACGTACCGAATGTTGTTGTAGGTATTTTCAAATGTGAAGATCATATCTGCAAAGGAGAAGTAGTCGGCTGAGGATATGCGAACATCCCAAGTGCCGGTGTTCAGCGTGGTCTGTAGCATGACAATTAAAAAAAAAGGTATCATAAAAGTCCTTCACAACATGAATCTCAAGATTTTGCGAGTGAACAGAAATACGTAGGGCACCAGGACCTCATCTTCGCATACGATGCATAACTCTGATGATCAGATATATTACCGGAATTAGTCACTGCCTCATCGAAGAAGATCCCTTCGATATGGTAGTCCACACCTACCTGTGCCGCCGCGGCCCATCCGATATAGATGTCGATATCAGTGGTGATGCTGTTCAAAGCGCGATCACCGAAGCCAGTTTGCTACGTATCTAATTATCTGAACATTTCTATGGCCCATACCGGCATTGCAAAGCTGCGCAGTGCAAGCTTGGTAGTTCGCATCGGGCTGGGAACCCGCGAGTCCGGGACCCGAGTCTGGGTTTATGACGAGGATGAATTGGAGGTTTGATTTGATTAAGTGAGGATTCTTTTCGGGGTAGAGGGGAGCAGTAGATGGTGAGGTATGGTCAAAGTGCCTGCGAGGCGTGCAAAGACGTCAGAGAAATACATTGTAGTTGCAGTAGATATCAATTCAGAGGAGGCATGACTTGATGAACGACTTTGGAGAGAAAGAAAAAAAAAACCAATCTATGTAGCTGGATACACATACTGATTAGTGGCCCGAGTTCCGCCGTACAGTTTAAAGTTATCGACAGCGACAGGTCACACGCAACAAGCACATGTTAGAAAGGTTATACTTTGTGTCGTCGGAGATTTCTCGCTGAGGGAATCAAGTTCGTTTAGAGTTAGGTATAGATAGACGATGCGTCATCAAACCTGGGGTCGCTTTCCACATGAAATGGTATTTTGTGAAATGACAAGAATCTTTGGAGATGACTTCTCAGGGCCGTCACGGGTGCTGAGACGGATGATGATTTACCAAGAGAGTCGACGAGTTGAAAAAAGGGGGGTCTGTCGAGTCTCGAATAGAGACTGTATATCAGAGAAAAGAGGCTATTAGACACTGACAGAGTGTGATTTAAGACTCGGAGCAATACCAGCAAGTAGAATGACTCTGCGCTCGCGCTCAACCGAGACAAACAACGTTCAAAGGCATTCCCCAAGACAGATCACACCCCTAGTAGCCTCTTGAAAAACCCAGTTCCGGACAGGAGAACTCACTCCCCGTCTGATCAGGCGACACGGCGTCAAGTTATTCTGAGTTCAAATTAAGCGATTTGAACGCAGCTGCCACAAGATTATCTATCGAACATGGCCCAAGGGGAAAGAACGATCGGTAGTTGGTCAATGTGAAGGAGAAAATGGTCGGTGAATGTCAACATGACCCAAGGAGAAGATCTAATACTTGGTAGAATTGTCGACTTACAATTACTCATTACCGGCTATTACAACTACACCTCCGAATTGATCGCCGGCGTTCGTGCCCGGCTGTCCTCCGAGTCGAAAAAAGGAACAGACAAAGACAGCTCGGTCGGGGCAAGACACAAATACGCTACTCGGAGTTGTATATCCCTTTCTTGTGATGCGGCGCAGTTGCCTCGGAAGATCCTTTTCGTTTGCTGCGCTGCACTGCATTCGATGCTTTTGCTAGACGTGAAGTATCGGCTCCGCGCCGATTGCCGACACGTTGATCGGAGCAGGACTTTGTGCGGCCTTTATGATTTTATTGATGATTTATTTGATATGTATGGGGATATGGAGTGGATAACATACAATTGGAATGTACAGATAAGATGAAAGCAACCTTGGGGGGCTGGACAGATGCGTGAATTATATGTAAAGTAAAAGCATGCAGAGTATGAGTCGGTCGGTCGATCGCGTCGCGTGAAGGCTTTATAGTATATAACAGTGTAGAACGCGGTCGCGATCGCGTTAATTGATGTGTTTAGTAGCGTCCCAGACAGTCATAGCATGCTGCCGAGGCACTTCGAAAGTTCCAGTAAGTCAAAGACAATGTACAATTATCGATGAAAACATCGGACACACACCTCTCTTTGTTCTCTGTACAGCAATTGCGACACACCGTCCTTCCGCAACCAGGCGCGAGATCAAATTCAGACAACGTCTCCAAAAAACTCTCCTGAGAATCTTCTTCCGTGTTATTTCGCCTTTTCTCGCCGCGTTTAGTGTTTGCTGAATGAAGAGCGAGAACGGGACGTTTTGGAGATGGTGGAGATGATGGATGAGGCTCGGGTGTGGGAGAACGCGTGAGGTAGGGCGTGGGTGGCATTGACGATGGGCAGGCGGTACATGTGCGAGAGCAGATGGCGCAGGTTGGGGCAGAGCACCTGGCGCAACAAGTTATCGATTAGTGGTAGATTTTGTAACAATGGCACACGGACCGTGCACAGATGACGAGGAGGTCTTGCGCGGCTTTGAGTGCGCGGTGGCAGGACACGCAGCTGGGTATTGCGTCGGTGAGGGGTGCGATGGGTTTGGCGACGACGGGTAAAGAGACGTTCGACGTCGATGACGACGACGAAGCAAGTTTTCTGCGCTTGGGAGGTCGCGAGAAACCCATGTCAGACGATGGCAAAAAACGAATGAGAGATTCTGTCAGCATGTGGCTTCCTCATGTTGCCCCTTGCCAAAGAATATTTCTGCCCCTTGGTCACGGAACACGGTCCGAAA